>PPKY03000023.1:0-209350 GCA_003706315.3 Ambrosiozyma oregonensis (nom. inval.)
CCCCCCAACCAACAAACTGAACAAAATTTAACTTATTTTTTATTTGCATTCAATTCATCAAACCTTGTGAATATGAACTTCTTGTAGCACAGTGGCCGGATTAGATTTGGGGGGAATCAAGTGCAGTGGGGGTTTTCATCTCGGGGAAAAGTTTTAAACCTTGCAAAGCATTTAAGATTAATTGTGCATTTTGAATAAACTTCTCAGACTTAAATTGTTCACTAATTTTGATGACCTTTTGAATGATATGTATGGCACTTATGAACGACAACACCAAATACTTTATATAACCTCCTATTTAAAAGAGTTTGTTTCAATTATATATATTTCAGCTGTATCTAAAAACTTCATAAAGCGATCTGTTAATTCCAAAACCTAAAACTCTGTTTTTTGAATATTTATCGTAAATAATCCAAGTTTCAGGCTACTGGAATGGTTCAATTCATAAGATTGAATCATCAAACATTAGCTGTGTGTCTTTCCTGGCATGTTTACCTTCAAGGGAAACTCGTCAAACAAACCAAGAATTTTCTTGATATTTTGTTGTTTAGAAGTGGGAGTTAAAGACATTTTCAAAATTGAGTAGTGAATTAGTTGTGTTGGTATAAAGAAATGGGTAGTTGGGAAATCCAAAGAATGTAATGTTTAATTCCCCAAATATTCTGATTATTACCCCATGGCTACCATGGCGAATTTGTTTTCAAAAATTGACTAAATCACCAGGAAAGTTTCTAATCTGATATTTTCTCACAATAATGAATCATAAATGTTCTACTTGCTTAAGTGGTTTCTAATAGATTTTATAGTTGTACAACTAAGTTAGTAAAATATTTTTCTTCTTGAAGTACTAGAATGTTGAGGCAAAATGGCATATATATAGCGGCTTGAAGGAAAAACAACATCCGAGTTTGGAATTCCGGACACACCAACAATTTCCAGAGAAGCTGACTATTTAGTATTACACTAAACGGAATGATTTTGAAACTTGAATCAATTGAATATGTACATACATATATATATATAAAAATACGATTTTAATAATTCCTTTAGAGAACCTACTTCTTTCAAACTGAAAAATTCCAATTGGAAATTAAAAAAAAACCCAGTAATAGAAGTAAACGCCAGTTCGCATTGGCATTCCGACCGGCCAGCGGGCCAATCAGTCCCTACCGATTAGGCATTAAAGATCACGTGCAGCCGTAAGCTCGCTTGCTTTGGCATTTGGCAAAGCGCGGTTAACGCGAGCGAGCGACGCGGCGGCGACGCGACGACGAACCAACGGTGCGAGCGAGCGGAAACGGTCGTCAGATCTGAAAATTACAGAATTCCGCTAAATTTTGGGCCCTTCTAATATTGGAGAAAAAAATTACAACTGGTTGAAATGGACCATCCATGAAATATATTTAAATGAGGCACATACAATCTGAATCTCAGCAAACTGGTTGGTTACTTGTACTTTGCCAAACCCAAACCTGTCCAAGAAGTAATTTTTACAAATATAAGTAAAAATCACTCACAAAAGCGCAAGAGTCACAGGGTCACCCGCCGCCAGAAAAAGAAAAAGCAACAGCCGTTTCCGGTTGCCTCTTATCGCGGCGATTGGCTGCTGCGGTGGTCGTGTGCACACAAGCCGGAAACCCAATTTGTGTCCTGCTCTTTCGCTATTTAAGAAATCAGTTTCCCAGTTCCTCAAAGATAAGTCAATTTTTTATCATTTTGTTTTTTCGTTTTGTAAGTACTCTTTTCTTCAGAAACCTCTATTACAACACCCCCCCCTCCCCTTCCTCCATTTTATTTAAAATGACTGAAATTTCAATTTTAGAACATACTGCAACTTTAGCTAAATATTTAGATTTAGACCAAAGAGGTAAAGTTCTGGCCGAATATATCTGGATTGATGCTTTTGGTTCAATCAGATCCAAATGTAGAACTTTAGAAAAAAAAATTACTGATGTTGCTCAATTACCAGAATGGAATTTTGATGGTTCATCTACTGGTCAAGCTCCAGGCCATGATTCTGATGTTTACTTAAGACCTGTTGCTTTTTACCCAGATCCTTTCAGAAAAGGTGATAACATTATTGTTTTGACTGAATGTTGGAATAACGATGGTACTCCAAACAAATTCAACCATAGACATGAATCCAACAAATTAATGGATGCTCACAAAAAGGAAGCTGTTTGGTTTGGTTTAGAACAAGAATATACTTTATTAGACCCTGTTGATGGTTACATTTACGCTTGGCCAAAAGGTGGTTTCCCAGCTCCACAAGGTCCATACTACTGTGGTGTTGGTACTGGTAAAGTTTACGCTAGAGATGTCATTGAAGCTCATTACAGAGCTTGTTTACATGCTGGTGTTAAGATTTCAGGTATTAATGCTGAAGTTATGCCATCTCAATGGGAATTCCAAGTTGGTCCATGTGAAGGTATTGAAATGGGTGATCAATTATGGGTTGCTAGATACTTATTAGACAGAGTTGCTGAAGAATTTGGTGTTAAAGTCACTTTACATCCAAAGCCATTACAGGGTGATTGGAATGGTGCTGGTTGTCACACTAACGTTTCTACCGAATTAATGAGACAAAAAGGTGGTATGAAACATATTGAAGAAGCCATTGATAAGTTATCTAAGAGACACAAGGAGCATATTGAATTATATGGTTCTGATAATGAATTAAGATTAACTGGTAGACACGAAACTGCTTCTATGGAAAACTTTTCATACGGTGTTGCTAACAGAGGTGCTTCTATTAGAATTCCAAGATCTGTTCAAGCTGAAGGTTACGGTTATTTCGAAGATAGAAGACCAGCTTCTAACATTGATCCATATTTAGTTACAGGTATTATGGTTGAAACTATTTGTGGTTCTATTCCAGATGCTGATATGTACAAAGAATTCCAAAGAGAGTCCGCTTAAATTATGATAATTATGTTCAGAAATTGATTTATTGATTTACTTTTTTTCTGTTTTTTTATCTTGTGTTTTTGAGTTTCTGTTTTATTTTCTTTCAAAAGAGTTGTATTTCTCTCATTCATATTCTTGTCCCTTACCTTTTATTGTTCTTGCTTTTATTCTCCTCAATTAATGTCTACAAATTATATAGCTCGCTGTTGTAAGAATTACAACCGCTTATAAAATATTCACAACTAGCTAGCTAGGTTAGGCTAGGCTAGGCTAGTCCATAAAAAATTTCTCTTGGTAATTGTAAAACATAATTTAATTTTCAATTATCATCACTTTTTTAATTGAGTGAAGCGAGTTGTCTAAAAGGAAACACCCACACACCTACACTAATATATTTATATATGTATATATGTATATATATATTTCTATTTCTATGTCGAATTAAACCTTATTCAATATAATATCAAATCATTATGTCTTCAACTAAAACATATTTACTAAAGCAATACACAACAAATCAATTTGTGAGACTATCGCCTCCAGAGCTTCTGAAACTGTATCATCAAACTCAACTTTATGTACAGACTTCAAATAAAATATCACCGTTAGAACAACAATCAATTTTAGAATTATATTTTCATTTAAGTATATTAACAGGTCATGATATTGAAGCTAAATCTACTTTACATAGATTAAAAGATAGTTTACCTGAAACTGCAAAATCAGAAAAGATTGCAGTTTTAGATAGTATTTATTTAGAATCTGTTTCAACCAAATCAAGAATTGATACAATTAAAGAAGTTGATGAATATTTAACGCAAGTTCAAAAATTAATTTCAAAAGATTTAAATAATAGAGCATTAAATAGTTTAACTAATACAAGTGATGCACTTGTTAGCAGACCTGAAGATTTTAGAATTATTGAAAAAAGAAAAATTGCCATTTATAAATATTATTTAAATTCAAGTAAACCATTACAACCTGAAATTTATATTAATAAATTACTAGAATATTTGAAAATTAATCCAATGGATGTTTCAACTTGGATTGAGTTAAGTCAATCTTATCAATTTTTAAATCAATTAAATAAATCTTATGATTGTTTAATGGAAATAGCTGTGATTCAACCATTTAATTATAAAAATTGGTTAAATTTAGCCGATTTAGAAATAAAAATATTCATTAGTGGAGGATCAACCAGTTTTAATTATTTAAATGATGCCGTGTTACATTATCTTAGATCAATTGAATTATGTGAAATGTTACTTGAAGCTTGGATTGGATTAACTGTTGCTTTAAAACTTGTTCCAGGCGAATTGATTGATAATGAAAAGGCAACTACTGGTAGTGCTAATTCTAAGTTTAAACCTTTGGAAGATTTAAAAGAAAAAATAGAAGATTTATTGAATGTTTCTATAAAGAAATTAAATGAGTTTATTGAATTAGATTTGATTCATGATGAAAAACTTTTAGCTGATGTTCATAAATTGATTAATTAATTAATTCGGTTTTTTTCTTTGCTTTTTTTTATATAGTTCATTGAAACTATTTTTATTCTGTTTTAAATTTTTAAATTCCTCTGTTTAATAAAAAAACGGTTAAGTTAAAGTAGTGAAGTATTATAAAACTGGTATTAAAAAAGTAACAGATTGAATTAAACAATTAAATAAACAATAAAAAAAACTAAAAACTAAAAAGTAGTAAACTTATCGATTTATGCTAATTGAGCTGGGGAATTGAAAAAAGTTATTATCATGAAAGTAAAAGGAACTTATTAACTCACAAAAAACATGGACAACATGGTTATATCAAATTATCATCAACGATTATAAGTCAAAATTAAGAACAAAAGAAAACCCAACCATATAAATAACAATAAAAGCTGAACAAAACAAAGTATACAAGCTAGAAATAAACAAACATCAAATTGTAACAAAGAAAGAGAGAATTAACAACTGAATTATTAGTACTACATACTACCCTTAAATACAAAATAAAAAATTCAGTACATAACTAACAGAACAAAATAAAAATAAATAATTTTTTATAACTATAGTCCGTTTTGAATTTTTCAATTATTCAATTTTTGAAAATACTGTTCATGGAAACAATTAATGTATTTTCCATTACATTATAATACAACATCCAGATTCTTGGTTTCTTTTATTGTCTGCTCTAATTGATGCTCTCTTATATCTGTTTTTTGTAATGACATCAGGCCATAGTTGTGGCAGCAATGGTTCTTCTGTATCTTCTGTAAAATTTATCACCCTTTTAAAAAAATCATGTTAATTGTTAGTATTAATTCAATTAGATATTTGTAATTCATTGTTTATAACGATCATACATACATTAACGAAGCATTGCTTGCTTTGATTCTATCCAAACTTAATTCTTCTTTTAATTTTGTTTTTTGAACAGTTAACCTTTTCAATTTTAATGTTTGCAATTTATTTTCTTGCTGAAGTTGGGCAAATTCTTGGACAGAAAGAGATTGGTTATCATTAGATTCAATTTTTTTGATTTGCCCAACTAGTAATTTAAAAGGTTCTAAAGGTTTCTGTTGTTGTTGCTTTTGATTTTGTTGTCTAAATTGAACAGGACTAGGATTCTTGTGATAAATCTTAGTATTTGAATATGAATTTGGTTCTGATATCTGGTATTGATCTCTATGCTGTTGTATGATTACCACATCTTTATTTATCTCTTCTTCATTTTGATAATTTGATGATATATTGAATGTTTCAGTTTTATTCTGATGTTGTAAATCTTCATGGTGTGTTGGCATGGTTCTACTTTCCCAAGACATGTTATGTTGAAGTATAATTATGAATTTAAAAGAGTCTAAATTTCAGTTTGGTTTATTTAGTGTTTGATAAAGATTTAAAAAAAACTTTTAGTAGCATTCAAGTTGTATGTAAAATTAATAATTCAATTCAGTAAAGTAGATTTCCCAATAGAAATATGGTCGGTGATTGTAAGGCTCAAGTTGTTTAACCTACACCAGTGAACTACTAAATTAACTCTATAAAAAAGAACAGGTAACTGATTGGCCATAAAAACATTACTCATCAAAAGAATCAAGTCAACTGATACCACCCCACTTCTGGAGTATCAAAAAGCTGTCATATTATGATACCATCCGGCTCTAGTTTGGTAGCGTTTCAAAGGTTTTGAAGCTCTGCGAAATGTTTCAGATTTAGTATCAAGTGCTGCGGGCGGATTTCTCTACAAACGGTAATTTTTCAGAGTATGAAAACATGTCAACTGTATAGATAAATAATAGTAATGTAAAAAGAAACAAAAGAAAGGGCAGAACTAAGTAACAAGGAGAATATAATAAATCATAAGAAAAACAAGAAAAACAAGAAAAACAAGAAAAATAAGAAAAATAAGAAACAGTAATTTTAAGGCCAAACAAAACAAAATAGCAGTAGCAAATTAAACAAAAAAAGAAAACTCAGAAAAGGTAAAATTCTTGAAGTGAAAAAAGTAAATGATAGATATATGATGATTGAAAAAAAGTAAAGTAGTAATAGTGGGAATTGAAAGAGACTTATAATTTGATCCATGAAAACAAAGGTAAACACAGAGCAACGAGAAGAAGCTATCAGGATGGCTGAATGTCCCAAATTAAAAGAATAAAATCGAGTCTCTGAAAGATCAAAGAAAAAACGAAAATAATAAAGTCATTAAATAAAACAAGCACAATAGCAAATAACAATTAAAAAAATTGTTCTTTTAAGGTAAACCCTGAATCATGAAAGAAAAAGAAATTGAAAACACGAAAAAAGAAAATAATATTAAATAAAACTGTAAAAGTTGAAATAAAGCATTAGTAATAACAAAAACAAAAGTTATAATTTTGAAAATAATAATTAATTTTTGGAATTCTTATATAAAAAACAAAACAAGCTGATATTACTAAATTCACATATTATGACCATTGTTATTAAGTGACATCTTTTCTAATTGTTGTCTTAATAAATAGTCATAATCTAAATTATTTGCTGGGCCAGAAGTCATGAAGTTGTTTGAATTAATATTAACATTAGACGTTACATTATGATTATTAAGATTTGATGATGCATTTGATGATGGAGGGATAAATCCATTACTTGATTGTGGTTGTGTTTGCTGTGGTTGTGGTTGTTGTGGCTGAGGAAATGGATATAGATTTGTTGGCAATGGGGGTTGTTGTTGTTGTTGTTGCTGTGATTGTGGTGCTTGTTGTTGTTGTTGCTGTTGTTGTGAATCTATTTCAAACCCAGTAAAAAATGCATTTGACATTGCAAATGATTGAGAATTAGCTATGTTTCCATTAGCATTAGTTGAATTTGATCTAGATCTAGATTTCTTCTTTCTTGAAGAAACTGACAATGATCTTTGATGGACTTTTAATCCAACTTCTTCGCATAATCTCTTGTATTGATGGTTGTTCATTAAGTTGTTTTCTTGTAAAATGTACTTGATTTTGTAATGTAACTTTCTCTTTAATTCACCATCAACTGTTGGAATAGATAAAATCTTATAAATAAAGGTTGAACCATTACTTGAACTATCAACCAATATTTTTCTTAAGATCTCTAAAGATGCTGATTGAGCTTGGTCATCCATGAATTCATTCTCAAATAAATCTTTACCAAAGATCACCTTCAAAATCAAATCTCTTGCTTTAAAATTACTTCTATGATTCAATAATTTCAAAATCGACAAGTTACCTAACTTTGAGCAGCAAACTCTAGCTAAGTCCACTGGGGATAGAACTAGTCTTTCAGTTAAAAAAACATGACGGTCTTCAATCAATTGATTAGTATCTAAAAACCAAGTAATCAAAAGAGAGCCATTCGCATCGGTGATTAACTCCCAACACCAAGTTAAAATACAAACAGAGATACCTAACAGTGCCTCTTTTGAAATTGAATCACTTTCTAAACAAGTTCTTATTGCTCTTGCACCAAATCTATTCTTGGAAATTTCCATAAAAGTTCCCATTATAGTTTCTATAATGAAATCATTAAAAGGTTGACCAAACTTTAAAACACCATGAATAACATAATTTGCATATTGATCATTGAACAATTGAGTACAATAAGGTTTCAATGATTTTTGAACTAACCATTTTTCACGTTCTGAAGAGATTGTATTGATTAATTTTTGAGCAGCCCAAGTACCATTTTTGTGAGCTCCCATTTGAGCCAAATAAGGGGCTAAAATTTTGATTATAACATCACGAATTGGTAAATCACAAGTTTCAAATAGTTTTTGAACTATAGTGTTACCCAAATAATCAGAAGCCAGTTCAGGCAATTCCTCATACATGGATAAAGCTAATTCCTCAATATCTAATTTGGTCAAGTGATTTGAATCCATCTGTTTACGAATTTCCCTTAATTTAGGTGTGTCATATTGGCGCAGAGGGATTGGATCTGGTAATCTTCCTAAATTATCTTGTTTAAATTTTGGATATTCCAACGCTTTATTAACCACCAAACTTAGGTGAGCCAATTCAGAAGAAGTCAATTCACAATGAGATATGACTTTAGAAAAAATCGGTTTGAAAGTATCATATCTATCTATTAAGGTTGATAATTTAGTTTCCTGTTCCGGCTGTGAAGCTTCTTGATCCCTCGTATGAGGTTGCTCATCTGAGTTTGAATTCTGTTGTTGTTGTTGTTGTTGTTGTTGTTGTTGTTGTTGTTGTTGTTGTTGTTGTTGTTGTTGCTGTTGTTGATTGGTAGATATATGACTATTGTTGTGGTTCATTAGGTTGATATTTAGTAACTGTCCTGAAGAGTGTTGATGATGTAGTAATTGCTGCTGTTGTTGTTGTTGGTGGTGTTGTTGTTGTTGTTGCTTTTGTTGTTGATGAGCTGGGTCTTGGATTGATAAAATCTTACCAAATGAAACAATACAGTTTAAGCCGGTAACCAGTTCTTGATAATTCATTTTGGCTTTACATCTCATTGCACTTTCAACATCTCTAAACTCAACTATTGCAACTAAGTCGTTGCTATCATTACAAGAAATGACTCTAACAGATATTAAAACACCAAATTGTGATAACATTCTATAAAAATTCATTGAATTGGTTAACGTTGCATCATTAGGCAAGTTAATAATCAAAAGTGTATTGGTTGGTCCTAACGAAGGATTGGTATGAGTTGATGTAATAGATATACAAGATTCGGGAAAGTGATCCTGAAGAATTGGCTGCAAAGAATTTTGTTGAGGTCCTTGAGATAGGTTAGGTTGCAAGAAAGAATTTGCTGTTTGTGGTAGTTGTTGCTGATACTGTTGTAGAGAAGCAGATTGTAAAGGAAACGGATATTGTTGTTGATGACCAGGTTCGGTAAATTGCAAACCAGTTGCAAAAGTTTGAGATCTTGGTCTTAAATTATCGTCAAGTAAAGGAGGCTGAGATCCATGATTTTTTGAGATATTTAGTTGAGTTTGTTGGTTTGGCATAAATTCCTCTTTAATTGGTGTATAATGTGATAAAAAATGTTTTTCAGATGGATTTAACAGAACATTGTTTGTGGAATAGGAACGAATTCTATTTGGATTATTTGAAGTCACAGGAGGTGTGGTATTGTTTGAAGTTGAAGAATTTTGATTCGTTAATAAAGAATCCAAATCAATATTTAGTTGAGGAATTTGTTGTTGATTGAACATTGTACTACCTGTATGTGTATGAGACAAAGATGCAAATCCTGGTGATGCAGAAATACCATTAATATTATCAGTTATACCACTTAACGAATTGAGATTATTATCACTCCAAATTGAAGATTGAAAAGAACTTGATCTTAATCTAGAGTTTTGTTGAGTGGAAGAACTGAAATCAGGACTTTCTTCAAGAACAGCATTTAACCCAGGGCTAATATTGTTTATTGAAGAACCACCCATATTATTTGGAACAGAATCGGGAATCAAAATATTATTATTCGAAGATCCAGTACTTGGCAAAGTAGGTCCTCCAGGATTAGTATTCAATTTCGATGGTAAAGTTCCTGATCTATGTCTAGTTCTAAGACCAACATTCGAAGCGGTTGAAACGGAAGATTGACTCACCGAGCCTCCCGTTAAATTAGTGGTCAGTCCCACATCATTCGAAAAATTTGGATAATCATTTGAAATGGATAATGATCTATGAGATGGATTGGCTTGATTATGTGGATAATTTAGTGGAGAAGAAGTATTCAATTCTGAAGAAGAAGGAGTTAAAGCTGGTGATGGATCCAAGAAAGAAGAGGAGGCTGAAGGGATGGATTGTTGAGAATGATGTTGTTGCTGTTGTTGATTAGAGAAAGGGTTCATATTGTTGATGGATACACCAACAAGAGGCAACTGAGATGAAAAGGATTGATTCATGTACAGGATGGAGGCCAGTTAGGAAAGACTTGTAAAGGAATGAGAGAGTTTTTGGAAGTTTGAAAAGCGCTCTCGAAGATGGAGTTGGACAAGTGGCACTCAATAAAAATGACTCGAGACCAGAATGGGAACGGGACGATCGAGACGGGGTATTGGAATGTTGGATGGAATTACAAAGAAAGGGTTTATAAAGAAGAGAAAGGAGTAGACAATAGCTTAGGAATGGTTGTAAATTTAACTAATTGCAGCTTCAAGTTTAGATCAATCAAATGCACTGCACTTGAGAAGTTCAAGTTGTTGAGTTCGTTCCTTTCCATTCCCATTTCTATCTGGTTTGTGGAAGTTTGCGACCTGGCCACACTAATATCGACGCGTCGACCCCACAATTACGTAACACCCAGTTTAGCTTGATTTAACCTAATGGGTAACAAGTCACCTCCTTTCAACGCATATCAATCAAATTTCTTAGAATTTTTAATGTTAAAAAAAGATCGACACCATTTTATGTAGTTTTAAATATAGATGATGATAGAAATCAACTTTTAGTAATGGTTATAATACCATATATAACAAAACATTAAATTCAAGCAATGTACTTTAAGAATAAATAAGAAAAAAAGAGATTAACAGAAATAATAATCAAAAAAGACCAGTTCATGGATAAAACAAAAGCTATTTATAGCCTAAACTAACAAGGTTTCAAAACTAAAGAGACAAATTAATAAACCACAAGTTATTTAAACAAAAAAGTAAAAAGACATATATAATTTGAAATGATAAACAGAAAAGCTATACACCAAAGGAAAAAAATAAATTCTGTGGAATGAACTATGATAAAGTATTATTAAACTTAAGAGAAAAAAAGACAAATGAAAATCAACAATAAAAAAGCAAAATAAAAAAAGATTAAGGAGCCTAATTAATCAAAACAAATATAACATGTCCCAGTAACATTTGAAATTATTTTAATTGACCTAAAGTAAAACAACGAATTAACAGTTTAATAAACTCTAGCATAAAAACAACCTTGTATATACCCTTCTGTCAGTTGAATATATTATTTGAACAAATGACCATTCACTTCGTAAACAAATAATAATAGTCATAAGTCTTCCATTACTTCATCTTCGTCACCAAACATATCGGCATCCGGGAGTTGTTGTTGTGTTAGTTGATTACGAGCAAACAATGCAGCTTCACTTGGTCTACGGCCTGGTGCTCGTTGCACATCTTGCTCAAGAAATCGTTGTTGTTGTTGCTGTTGTTGTTGTTGTTGTTGTTGTTGCTGTTGTTGCTGTTGTTGCTGTTGTTGTTGTTGTTGTCGTGCTAAACTTGCAGCTGCACCAGGAAGAAGCATAATTCCAGCACCGGTAACAGGATGAGTTGCTGTGACATGTTGTCCATTTAACAAAGTATTAGCTGCATTATTAGGTTGACCTAATAAAGTTCCTCTACCGTTTGTATTATTATTTTCAACAGCAGCACCGATTCTATTGTTCAAAGCAGCTCTATTTCTACTGGCATTAGCTACTTGTTGTTGAAATATCGGATTTTGGAATAAATGAAAGAAACGTTGTAGTCTTGGAATATTAGCAACAGGTAATCTCAAAAAAACAGCTCTTCCAAATAATTCCAAATGATCTCTGGGAACATCTAAACCATGGAAATCGTTGACAAATCTATATAAATGATCAACAAAAGCTTGTAGTCTGTCTTCTGATATTGGAGGAGTATTACTATTGTTGTTACTCATATAAAACTCGGTTGAACCTTCAACAATAGTATTAATTATATCCAAAACTTCTCGGCGCTCTGCTTCCGGATCTTGTGGAGCTTCCATCAACTGAACTAAATGTTTTCTTAACTGATTGACACCATCACCACTGAAAACACAAAAAATAGATTTTTGATGTGCATTGAATTCTTGTGGGGGTTCACGACAAAATCTTGTAATATCGGGTCTTAAAAATTGAGAAACACCAGTTAGTGAAATATGTGTTAACTTAGGGCATGCTTTCAGTAGTTTATATATTGGATAAAGCGTCAAATGCATACAGTAACTCAAATGAACTCTTTCTAATGTTTCATCTAAATATCTAGCCTCGGCCAGAGCTACTATACCATCATCTGTTATTTGAGAACATTTGACTAATCCAATTCTTCTTAGCTTCTGTAACTGAGATAGTTCAATAACAGTGGCATTCGTCAACTGAGTGCAACAAGCTAAATCAATATATTGTAATCTATGGCAGCTTTTAATCAGATCTCTAGCACCAAAATCAGTGATATTGCTGCAATGGCCCAAATGAACATAGTGTAAATTTTTTCCTAAACTAGCGATTGCTCTTAGTGAGGCATCTGTAATTTCGGTACATTTAGACAAAACAACATTTCTTAATTTTGGGGCGAGTTTTATCAAGCTCTCTACTGCTTGGTCTGTGACATTTGAACACTGTGTGAAATCCAATATTCTTAATTTATCAAGACATAGAATGGACCCCTTTCTTGGTTCAAAACATTCATATGTCAAAAATGCATTTTTTGAAATTTTAAACTCTTTTAGAAATTCCAACTTCGAAAATAAGTTATGCAATGATTCATTCGTAACCTTTTCACAACCATGTAGGTCAATTTCAACCAAATTAGGACAATTGACAACTAATTTATTTATAACTTCATCATCTACATTGTTGCAATCACTCAATTTAACTCTTTTTAGTAAAGCGCAATTTTCAATTAATTTTAAAACAGCTTCTTTAGACACTTCAAATGAGCCTGGTGCATACAGACCTTGAAGACGTCTACAGTTATCAGCTAATTCAAAATAAATATCATCTTTGATATCCTTAACACCAGTCAAATCAATTGATTGTAGCCTGCTGCAGCCTCTTAAAATATTTGCTACACTTTCATGACTAATACCGGAACAATTAACCAACGTTATCCTTTCTAGATTTATAGCACCTGTGAATAAATCCAAATACTCATCAGTGACCAGATTTGGCACGAGAGATAAATTCAACCTCTTGATGTATTTTCTATAATTCCATGTGGTTTCACTGATGGGTCTTCTCATCACTTCTCCTAATTTCAAGAATATCTCTTTATTAGATATGCCTGGTCTAAACCATATCAGATCAATTATCAAATCTGCCCAATATTTACAAGTTAGAGTAACCGATATGAGATCTGATTTCTTCGGTAAATATGAAAATATTAGACAAAGTATTTCAGGAGGTAACACTGAAACCAACGTTGAAGAGCCATAATAGTTGTGGGCTGCTACTGAACTTGAACGAGCTTTACTTCTAAGAATCTGAGATCTGGCGTGTTGTTCATTATCAGTATCTGGATCATTAATCTCATCATCACTTAGTCTTGGCTTTCCAGGAATTTGCTTTCTATTGTTATGACTTGTTTCATTATCAAAATTATCGATCCCAGTGTTAGTACTATTATTTTCTAGAGCTCGTCTATGAAGACCTAATGAAGCACCTTCAAAAGAAAATGAATTGGAAGGAGAAGTAGAAATTGGATCAGTGGGAGATCCTGAACTCGATCCAGAGACGGAACCTAGAGGAGTGTTATTATTTGTATCATTATTCGGCAACGCTCTGCGTCTGGAAACCCCGTTTCCAAGGTTTGTTGTGTTTTGCATTTTATGCTTATTGATAATTCTTGTTAATTACCTTATTCTTAGTCACTGATAGAATGTGGAGTTTATTGATTTCTTGTCGTATGATGGATAAAGACAAATGGGATAATAAGAAAAAAAGAGTAAAAGATTTTGCCTTTCAATACTAACAGAACTGGTCTATGTTTATGCTAGAAAGGACAGATGAGAATGTGACTGGTAATGAATAGAATGAGTGTCTTTTTGAATGACAATTGAATCAAAAGATTTAACTAATGTATGTGTTAGTAGAAGGCTGGGAATATTTCTGGATGGAGCACAGTTGACTATGATAAAAGTAGATAAGTTAAGCTAGGTTGTGTATAAAGGGCGCCTTCGACTAAGTGCTCTTTTGTCGATTAAGCAAGGCCGTGCTTCTTTGTCTCCCTCATAGTGGCGCGGGAGGCTAAGCGATAAATCTCATAGACTAGATTTCCATAAATTACTAGGCTAGTATACAATACAATACAATACAATACAAAACAATAAATAACATAACATAACACCATATAATACCTCTACTCAAATTAATCTGTAGTGGGTATATTTTCCAACACCTTTAATGCCCTTTCTGTTTCCATTCTGAATTCTTTCAACATGAGCTTACCTTTTGTTTCGATCAAGTTAGATCCTTGTTCTGCTTGATAGTAAATCCAATCCTTTATTGTCATTCCCAATTCTTCAACGGGCATTTCAGAAATGAAATTAGTTAGTTTGCCATCCATGTCATCATGTAGAGATTCATATTTGGAATCTAGTATATTTTTCATGTAATTAGTAACACTATTAATTTCTTCTACATGGCCAGAAAGTTTGGAATTATCAATAGGTACCCACGCTTCTACTTCCGTATTATCGCTAAAATTATCAGCATCTTTACCATCATTTTCTTGCAATAAATCTTCCTGTTTCGAATTATCAGCATCAACATCTAGGTCATCAGATGATTTGATATCATCTACATGTATTTTGATCAAGGCTTGAGGAGTGCTTTGAGCTCTTGAAAGACTACTGAAAGCTAGAGAGAGGCTAGCACTAGTTGGCGTCTTTTGCATTGCTTTGGAATTAATTTCACATGACTTATTTTGTAGCAAAAAAGCTTCAGAACTAGCTAAACGTTGATTAGATTTATTATATTCATCTGGAATTGTAGATTCATAGGAATTGGCTAAAACCGCATCAACTCCACCAGGAGATGACGGTGGATGTTTATTTCCCTTTGTAGCAAGAGGTGATGTTTGAGGTTCTAGTTCGTAATCAGAATCAGCAGGAGGAAGAAGAGCCATACCTTCTTTTATAAAGTTAGAAGGCTGTTTGGCGTATTTCATTGGCTTCGTGAACCTAGATTGCATTGGTTCCACCTCATGATTTTCTAGCAAAACTTCGTCGTCAGAATCTTCATATTGATTTTTATTAACACTGGCATTAGATATGTCAGTTTTCGTGCTTTCTTTCAAATGTGTATTCCCTTGTAGAATTGGAGAAGACTGCTCATTTCTGAGTTGTTCAAAGTCTGAAGCTTCATTAGCTGGCACTTCAAGACTTTTTTCAGCTTGTTTTTTTATTGGCTCAATATCACCCTTTTTCTCGTCCTCTTCCAACAATATATGGTCTTCCAGTTGGTTTTCCAGTTGATTGACTTTTAAAGGCTTGCTTTTAGAATGAGTATTAGCATTGATATCTAACTCAGGGTTTGACGTGTTCACCTCAGAATATCGAAGATAAAGAGGACCTTTGCTTTTTTCTTTGTTTTCGGTGACTTCATTATTATTTCTGGTGACACCGATCGAATTATGCTTCAGAAAGTCAGTATCAGTTTCAATGTCATCGTGAATTTGATTACTGGATTTAATTGTTGCATGATCGCTCAAAGTTTTGTTTCCATTCGTATCATCAACAGGTAGAGGATCAAGTTTCAAACCTATTTCAGCAGTTTTCTTTTCAGCTTTCAAATAATCAGAAGAATCAGCATTATCTAATGAATTTGAATTATCACTATCTTCGATATATTGCTTAAGTTTTCTGAGATTGGTCTTACGCTTTTTAAAGCGTCTTTTAATACCAGAACTCTTAGAAGAAAAGGATAGCAGGTCGTCGCTTGGAATAGTCTTACCATCAGATGTTTTTCTTAATCTTTTCTGGCGCATGTTGGCCGCCACCTTTTTATGAACAATTTTACCTTCAACACTAGAAGAATCGTCTGGTATTTCCTTCTCGAAATCAGTGGATAACCTCTTTGTTGGTATCACAGGCGAACTAGGTGATTCAGTCTCGGATTGGAAGTGCCAAGCATCAAGCTGCCCTATAGCTGGTGTCTCTTTTTCTAGCCGGGCTTGAGCTTTTCTTGCTTTAATATCATCATCAAGATCTGTCATCAAATTGGATTCCTTAACAGTAATATCTGATTGCATTAAGTTTTTATCAATACTTAGCTCTTTTTTACTTAGCAAAGCAAAATTAACTGCAGTGACATCTTTTGGGGGCTCATTAATTTCATTATATTCAGTTTGTATCGGAATAGGAACAATTATAGCATACTTACTCGTGTTATCATGATCTGGTATTTTTTGCAGCTTTTTCTCTTCTTTTAATTTCCTAGATTTTTTATTCTTTTTGGACCTCTTCGTAAGTTTTTGAGTTTCATTAGGAATGAAACTTTCTAACTTATTGGTAATATCTGTCAAATTTTTTCTCTTTTTAGACTTATTTTCACTTGGTTGTTCATCCGTCTTGCTAGTTTGCTCAATATCATTTCTTTCTTTATTCGACCCATCACTATCAGTCTTATGTTGTTCATCAGGTAATTGGTCGTCTTTCAATTTTGAATCGGTAAACTTGGATTCAACTTGTTGCGCACCGTTTATTTTTTGGTCAGACTTATCATTCTGAACTACATTCTTTATCTTATCAATTTCCTCTACTCTGGAAGTTTTGAGTTGATTATTATCACTAGAAACAGTAATGATATTCTCTGTAACTTTACTTAGTCTTCTAGCTTCAGAATCAATACTGCTATATTCTTTTTCAATTTCATTCTCCATATTATCATCATGAAGTGAATTATCACCCTGCATCTCTGGCTCTTCATAATCTTGAAGTGTTTCATAATCTTGAAATTCCGTATCTGGTTCTGAAGGGATTTTTAAACAATTCAAATTTTTATTGTTTTCTTCTCTCTCAACAGATTCATAATTTGTAATCGTTTTGCTTTCAGAAATGTTTCTATTAGATTTATCTATCACTATAGTATTTGTATCACCTAATTTTAAAGTTTGAGCCTCCTCGTCGGGTGGGTTAATGCCATCGGTGGATTTTATCTCTTGCCTATTACCAGCTGATGATGGCAAAGCTGAATGTGTTCTAGACCTATTAAAAAATGTAGAGGGCCTATGGCTCGAACCTTCAACAAAAAATAGACTGTCCAATTCATCTAATGTGGACAGTGGAATATCAACTTCTTCAACTTGTGTGTTTTCCTCTAAATTTTCAAAATCATCTAATTCAACAAGTTCCTCTTGTAACCTAACTTGATCAACAACATCAATACTAGACCTTCTTGGAGTTTGTGCCTTATTTTCAGTTTGATCGGTTCTTGAAGGGCCATTATTTTTCGAAATTATTTCAACTGTTTCAGCAATACTTTGCGGTTTGACTGGAGAACTTACAAGAACTGAAGGTGCTTCAAAACGGTGGTTTGAGAAAGCTTCCTCTAAGTTAGTTATTTTTTCTGTAAATGGCTGTTTTGGGGTTGTGGCAATAGGGGTTTCTGAAATAGACAAAGGTTCATCAAAACCTTTTGATGAATGTTCTTCCAAATCATGAAAAGAAGGTACAGTAGAAGAAATGCCATTATTTTGGAAAACACTATTATCGAAGGAAAGTGATTGATTAGTTTCATATGTCTTTGTAGGAGTTCTTTCGGAGTTTAAAATGGAGTTATAATGGAAAACATAACAGTTCGGATTCGTTTTTCTGTGTTCCTTTTCAACATCATCACCAGATTCCCAACCTTCCAAAGAAGTGTTACAATACATACATTCAACTTGATCATCATACTCTGAATCACCAGATGGCATATAAAAAAAACCGTTTGCAGCAAATTTTTCAGGAGTAGGAAGTTCTGATTTGGATTTTGTGAAAGGTGATTTACCTAATCTAAATGTTCTTAATCTTATGTATGCCGACCTTTCAACCTCCTTAAAAATTTCATCATGGCTCCAATCATAATTTAAAACTTGTGTGCTTCTAAGTTTTGCGGATAATATAGAAGCATACTCACAACTAGGAGAATTATGGTGATGTTTAAAAACAAGAGACTGTTCAATAGGTATTGTTTCTGTTTTGGAGGTATTGGGAGCCCAATCAATTTCTTTTCGTTTGCAACAAAAACACATGATTCTATCTATATGTGCTTTTATTGGATCATAATAGAAGCCATATCTTGCTAGTTCATCTGGAGTGGCACCCTTTGCTGACCATGTCATGAAATCAATTGAATATTTTGTGTGATTTGTAAAAGTGGCTTTTCGACCCTTCACCGTATGTTTTTGGTGCTTGGCAAACATTATAATAATACGAAATTGATTATAATTTGGTATATCATTCTACTTGTTTTTATCGTATTTTATAAAAAAAGCTTTGTTTACCTCAATATTGCAAGCGATCGAACCGACGCGTTAGATTAATGGTGCACGGGTGCATGATTTATGACTACTGTTACCATTACTTAGCATATCATCTTAGTTCGAAAATTTTAAACGATAAATTACAGTATACAAAATACTAGGACAGAGAGAAGTAATTGCTAGCAAACGAAGACAGAAATATGAACATTATATGGTCAACTAATAAACCAATCTTATTCTTCGTCACTTTCACTATCTTCTTCATCAGCCTCTTCTAACCATTTCAAGAATGGTTTAGCAGCTTTTCTGATCTTCTTTGAAGTTTCCTTTGGAACAAATTTTTTACTGACATGAGTACCCCAATCTTTGATAACATCTTCATTAACAATTTCGTTATCATATAGCGTCATTAAGATCTTTGGGACAGATTTCAATAAGTCAGGATGTTGGGTACCAATGAGTCTTTCTATACCACCTAATAGTGATTTTTCGCTCTTTGCAGAGTCATTGATTATCTTACGTAGTAAACCAGTATGCTCTTTAATTTCATCAACAATATCTTCGCTGAAAAGCACTTGAGCTAACACTTCAACAGTTTTTCTTTCTGATGCGATTCCTAAATCAGAAATCTTTTTGTAAATTTCAATATCTTCAGGGAATTCATCCTGTTCTAAAAACCAGTTACCAAAATCATCAAATTTTTGGAGATCTGAACTAATATTAAGGGCTTCCATTTCTAAAGCTCTAGCTTTAACAGCTTCTTCAGAGACATCGACAGCCCAGTCGTCGTCATTAACTACAACCTTTTGATGTGGAAGTTCACTAGATGTAATTTCGTTATCTGCTGATTCATCTTGAGCAATTTTTTGCTTTGCTGCAATATCACTAATGGATTTACCACCACCAACAACATTTTCAGAAGCTGTGGCAGATTTTTTAGATTTCTTTTCTTTCTTTGGAGGATTCTTCTCAATAAAAGTACTTAATCTTGAGGTGGATGGAGCTTGAGAAACTTCACCACAAGCTTTACAGTCTTTTGTTATTTTACCATTCTTGGTGATACCCAAAACTGTTTCAGGATTCTTACAAGAAGCACATAAAACAAACTTTGAAATAAAACCGTCTAGTGTGTCTTGTAATTTGTTGGCATCGTGCACACCATTAATCAAAAATCTTTCTTTATCTTCATCAATTGATGTTTGAGCACCTAACTCAAAACCAAAGTACTTGATAACATATGAGACAGGTCTGGCTAAAGCTCTTGCAACTTCTGCTGCATTTAAAACATTAGTCTTGATACCGTTACCTCTACCTTCAGTTTTAGCCTGGATCAAAGGCATCTTATAACGGTAAAAAGGATCATGGTTGTCTCTTAAAATATTAACGGTAGTCATTTTTGTTAATTAATGTGTGTTTCAACTATTAGATAGATGGCTTACTATCCTCTTTTTTAAATAAATTCATTCGGTTTAGCTCAGTTCACTTCAGTTTATAGATCGGTGGCACCTTAAAATTTTTCACTCCGCGACACGACCTTTCTCATACATACTAGAATCTTGAATCTTGAACCTTACTAAATATGCTTTAAGTTACAATTTGAAATAGATTAAAAGCAAAGCAAAATCTAATACTTAAAACAAAATGGTTGGCGGACTCTCAACCTCAATTTTCAATTTGTCGGTTGAACACATAGTTAAAGGTTTTTAAGTGCGTAAAGAAAATAAGATCCCAGTTCAAGGGATAATGGAGTACAGTAAGATGAGCCATAATCGTAACATGAAAGAATTATTGTTCTAGGCAATATAGGCGCTGCTTTTATGAGTGAAAAAAAATAGTAAAAATATAACATATGACCAAAACAAAATAAAATAAAAGTAAAAAACTGTAAAACTAACTAAATTTTTTAATCTATAAGGAATTAGCAACCAATTGTTGAGTGGTTCTCAAGGCTTCAAATTTAACGTTAGAGTTTGGAGATGCCATTAGGCTCATTATCTTAGCTTTCCCACCAAATTTACTAAGAACTTTAGCTGTCTCAGGAGCAACTTTAATTAATTGGCTGACATCAAAACAGACAATAGCTTCGTTTAGATATGCCTGATCCTTATCAGCAATGGTGAGATCCAATAAGCTGATAAGCTCTTTTAAGAATTTCCAGTTATTTTCCTTAAATCTGTCCAAGTTTTCGTACCAGAATTCATCAGACTTGTGAGGAGGAGACCAAATTAATTTCTTAGTTTTCAATTCATTTTCATATTCATCAAAAGTAGTTAAAACAGTAACAGCTTCATTCAAAGTATTTAATAAGACATCCAAATCAGACTTTAATTCTTCGTCAGCCCATTTTCTATCGACTAGTTGTTTAGTAACTTCCAAACCATTAGAAAGTAAAAAGAACTTGACAACTTTTTCTTTGTTAGTTTGAACATTTAATAAATTCACCAAAGCATCAACCGCTAATCTGACAATTTTTTCTTTCACTGCATCTTTTGCCACTTTATATAGAACAGAGATTAATTCTGGATATTTAGAGTCTAGATCTGCAACAGCTTCTGGAGAAAAAGTTAATAGCCAAATAGTTGAAACATTTTGATACTTCATTTGAAGTTCACCCTTATTTGCTTTGAAAACTTTGAACAAGCTAGGAAAATACTTAGCCTCATAAGTCCAGTATAATGTTCTGTATGCCTTAACGGTTAATAATTCTTTTAGTAATTGAATTCCAATGTATTGAATACTTGGTTCTTCTTTATTTAGTAGCTCAACACTCACAACATCAAATAAAGACAATAAAAGATCATCATGTTTGATTGCTGAATTGGTATTGGTTGTTAATAATATGGTTAAAACATATGCAGAAAGATCTTTAATTGCTTCATCTTGTGAACGCAATAATTTTAATAATGGCTCATAAGGTAAAGAGGAATCAATGCTTGAGGTATCTAATAATTGTTTAGGGAAACTGGAATTTGGAAATGTCAAAGCATCAATCATGGAGACTAAAGCAAATCTAACAATGTCATCATGTTTAGCCTTGGTCAATATGGAAAGTAATTTTATTGCATAAGAATCGCCATCTTTCAAAATGGTAACGGCCCTCTCTTTGAATTCACCAGAATCTTCAATTTTCTTCAAAGACTGTGCTTCATCTTCACTTAAGTAATCTCTTTTAACCCATGCATCCCATGCAATGGTTCTTCCTCTTGCATTCAAGATGATATCTGAAATCGAATCACCTTCGAGTTTAAATGGAGACTGTGTCATTGATAAGAATGTATCGTTAGTATTAATTTCATATTTAGAACTATAAAAAATAGCATTAATACACACCAATTGCAAAGTAGTAGTCATTTGATGTTGAATTGAGTCTCAATAATACGGTAGAACTGTTATAAATCTATTCAGTTGGTTGATATGGTTGTATCTTTCAGGTGCTGCTTTCTGCCAGAGTATTCAAGCTTACTACAAATCGCGAGCCGGGTAATATATTCATAAAGCGGCGTGGTGGATATTCAACTAACCGCTTCAACGAGCCCCATGAACTAGACTTCTACAAACTTATATTGTAAGCTTTTTTGTTTTGAAGGATTATTATTGAAATTATTCGTAGTATGATTAATACAAACTTGAGAATTTTAACTCATCAACTTTCTATGTTTTGGAGACTAATTTTGGGAAAGCATCCTTCTTACTTAAAACAATAACTCTGTTTGCGTGTGATATATACCCTTTCAGATATCCAGAGTAAATTAGATTGGCTAATCTTGATTCAACTTCATCCAATGAGTATTCTCTTCTGGAGCTTATCATAAATCCTTTTGCAAAGACCTCTAAATGAATTTTATTATCATCAGCAGATTTACTGCTTAATCTATGACACTTTCGTGTAAGAGATAGTTCTACAAATAACCGAAGTCTCAGGTAAACAGAATAGACCCTTTTATTTAAAAGTAAAAGCTGTAATTCATTCAATGCACTATCGAATTCTTGCAAATTCCCACTCCGTATTGTACCAAAAATCTTTCTGAAAACATTTAATCTAGGGTATTTTTTCCAAGTTGACTCACTAGGTAGTTTATGCTCTACTATAAATTTAATTGGTAAAAGAAGCACTAAGATGGATTCTTGGTTCTTAGTTGACTTATTATAGCATTTATTCAAAGCAGCAGTTAATAATTGATTTGCTTGGTTCAAATCATCTTTTATGATAGCAATCAAAGCAGTATAATAATAGTAAGTGACTATATGTGAATTCAGGCCGTTTTCTATTGCAGGAAGATTCAAACTACTTCCTAAAACTTTTGCTATATTGGATGCAGCATCAAACTTTTGAAATTTGAAACAACATTTAAATAATTCATTTGCAAAATAATAAACAGCTATTTTCTTTGAATCAGATTTATCAGATAAGCAAATTTTAAAAGGTCTCATCAAAACGTCGATTAATTTTTCATCTAAAGAAATACTTTCATTATCCTGGTTGAGATGTTGCTCATTTGTTCCCATTGAACCAAGGTATGTAAACACCAAACTTCTCAACTCTCTTGAAACAGTAATCATAGGTATACAAATCCAAGTTGACTCATTCTGTGCCACTTTTGCCAATTGAGTAAGCATTTCCATTGAACTATCTATTGCTTCTGATATAGCCGCTTCTTTCAAAAACTTGATCAAATATACATAAGCTTGGATTATCTTGTCATATGAGTCAGCATTCTTCAATACTGGGTTCAAAGATTTGAATACTTTAATAGGTGGTGTTGTTCTAACGTATTCCGAGTAGTCAGGAACATCTGGAATATGATCAATTAAAGACATAAAAGAGAGTGTTGTGGTAACTGCAGATGGGTCTTGAGTTTGAATACCATTTTTGAAAGCCACTAACCACGAAAGGTAAAGTTCAGGTGTCACGCTCATTTAGGATTAGTTATGCTAATTATGTTATTTTGCTGCTCAAGCGTATCTAGAATGGAATGACTTTTGGGATCATTGTACACATAACTAGTATATATATGTGAAAATTGATCATGTTTATTACGCGCCACTGCGCAGTGAGGCACAGCAGTCACATGGATATTTTGTTTGGGTATTTCCCGATTCGGAATCTACTGCTCATCACATCAACTGGCTTCCAATACATTTAGTCTCAATCTATTATAACTTCTGTCTGCATTTACTTTTTGTTCTTCGAAGATTTAGCTTGCTTAAAAAATACTTATTCTGAAAATATTTTAAATAAACTTTTAAATACACAATGGAACAAGTACAACAATTACAGAGCTCAATAGATACTCCAGGTGTTAGATCATTGAACAAAAAACAATCCTTATCAATTTTATCTGGTTCAAACATCAATAAATTGAACAATATACTTTTGGAAAAACCAATTAAAGATAGAGTTATTAGTGAAAGCACTGGACTTATAAAATTTGCATTAAGAAAGATTAGTTCCACTGGTTCTAACAATAATCAAATAAACCAAAGTATCAAAAGAGAGAACAATAGTTCTGATATTACCAAAAATCATGAAGACACTGAGAAAGTTGGTCTTTCATTTTACATACCCTTTCATGAACAAAAGTTTGAAGTTGAGTCGCTGACTTCAAATACTAATGGTTCTGAAATCACATTGAATGCTTTAGATGATAAAGAGATATTTTTTCATTTAGCAACCAAGCAAAGAGAGGTTATGGAACTAAAAGAAAAATTGGCTATTGCGGAAAAAGAACTGAAAGAATTAGAATCAAAATGTACAAATTATGCCACCAAAAATAGCCCGGTTAAAGCAAAAGAGGCTAAAGTGAATTCAAAAAGTCAAACACCAAGACTTAGGGGGACAAAATCAGTTATGGAATTAGCTAAAAAAGCATCAATTTTGAATTTTTCTTTAAATAACTCACAAGCATCTACATCTGAGGAAGGAGATCAAACCGGAATTGCTAAAAGTTTTAATGAATTTGCTAATAATATTTCAAAGAGTGATTTTGTTAAGCAGAGTAGGAATATTATTGAAAATATTAATAAAGAAAACGAAAAGTGGTTTAACGAATTGAAAGAAAACGAACAACAAGGTACTCTTCTGAAAACGCTTCTTGCTTCCAAATCCTCAGAATCCCCTGAAACAATCAAGGAAGCTGCTGGTAAACTGAAGAACTCGTTCAACATATTTATAGCAAAGCAACAAATGACTTTGAAAAAACAATTTGGTAATGATGATGATAATTTTTGTGGAGATAATTCTACAATTTCGGCAGACAATGCAGGTGAGATGACCTTTGATTACTCTGATTGTAATTATTACGATGATTCATTTATTCAAAGCCCAAGAAAACAAAATTCAGGTAAATCGAAATTCGGTAAGGAAAGCCCATTTAAATATCCATTAATCGAAGAAGAGGGAGACGTGAGTGATCTCGAAGATTATGGTGGTGAGACATGTCCCTACGAAACACGCTAGATACTTTTTCAATCTTTGTGAAAATATTTTAATTTCAACTAATAGATTTGATTATATATATATAACTGGAAACGGTTTTTTTTTAAAAAGGAAAAGGGTAAGTGTAGTAGAGTAAAATACATCTAGCGATTCTACCCAATTGGGAGTACTCTGCTATGAAAGGCTGTGCTCCCAGTGCAGATATCGTATCTGAAAGCGGTGTGGTTATCACCAGATCAAAAGGTGGCAACCTTTAATGTATATACCTCTTTACTCTTGTACTCTACTGATTTTTTCCATTAGTAACTCTCTCACAAGACTAACTTACAATTTAAACTGTTATACCACACCACAATGACTGACGATAAGAAAACTTTTATTGTATGTAGTATTTTCTATCCCTTTCATCGTTACATTAATGATTTGAAGCCAATTTCAGGTGGCGACTTTCAACTTTAAATCCAAAAATATTGCTTACTGACTAAAATATTTTGATGTTTGTTACAGATTACTTTAAAAGAAAGTGTCACTGATCCAGCTGTTGCTAAGTATGTATACATAGTTACTATTTTTTCCTTCCATATCAATGAATTGATGATTTCGAAGCAGTTATTCTTATTTGCCTTCAGTTTTTGTCATTCCCAAAATTACTAACATTAATTATTTCTCTGAATTAATAATAAAGATTTAAAGAATCCATCAAGTCTTTAGGTGGTGAAATCCAACACGAATATTCTCTCATTAAGGGGTTCTCGTATGTATCTTTTTAACTACTTTTTTTTTGATTCCTCAATCTCTATGAAGTTAATACTAACAAACTTTTTGAAATTCAATTTAGTGTTAAACTTCCATCTATTCATAGTGAAGCTATTACCAAGAATGAAAATGTTTTAAGTGTTGAAGAAGACCAAGTTGTTAAAGCATCCAAATGAGGCTAAAGCCTGGCCTTGTGAGACCATATTCTGTTAGATCTATCATCAATTGGCGTCACTAGTTGTTTTATTATGTTTTATCTGTTATCATATGATTCTTTTAACCCTTTTTTACAGTCGACTTTTTATTATTCAATTTCAATTTATTTGATCAATTTGGTGTAACCGGAATATAAATAATTTGCTGGGACAGGCTACTTATTAGTGTCTTTTTTTTGTTTGTTGCCTGATATTTACTCTTTGATGTTCTTTTTTAGTTGAATGAGAAAAATTTGTATGATACACTAGTAGTATTAGTAGATACTGTTCCACCTGTACACCAGTACCGGCATACCGGTTTTGAAGAAAATTGACTTCTGCTGCATTAACAGAAATTAGTGAAATTAGCAAATTTGCTGGTGGGCACTGCCAACTCCGCGTGTATTCGATGATTCATTATATGATGGAGGATGAATTTCTCCGTAATTGGATGGTCGTATAAAAGTATCAGTAATTCCATTTTGGAGTTTTACCTTTTAGGTATGGCCGGGGCTTCCTTTTGAATTTCCTTCTTTTTCGGTTAACGGGTTCGTTCACGTTCATTATTTATTATACACTACACTATCTAGTGAATATTTCCATATATAATAAAATAAAATTAATTTTATCAACATGGCTGACGTCGTTTTAGGTTCTCAATGGGGTGATGAAGGTAAAGGTAAGTTGGTTGACTTACTTTGTGACGATATTGAAGTCTGTGCTAGATGTCAAGGTGGTAACAATGCTGGTCATACAATTGTTGTTGGTGATAAGAAATATGATTTCCATATGTTACCTTCTGGTTTAGTCAATCCAAACTGTTTAAATTTAGTTGGATCTGGTGTTGTTGTTCATTTACCATCTTTTTTTGAAGAATTAAAAAAAATTGAAGATCAAGGTCTAAATTGTGATGGTAGACTGTTTGTGTCTTCCAGAGCTCATTTAGTTTTTGATTTCCATCAAAGAGTTGATAAATTAAGAGAAGCTGAATTATCAACTAATAAGAAATCTATTGGTACCACAGGTAAAGGTATTGGTCCAACTTATTCTACCAAAGCTTCAAGATCTGGTATTAGAGTTCATCATTTAGTTAGTGATGAACCAGATTCTTGGAAAGAATTTGAAACTCGATTAAGAAGATTAGTTGATACTAGATTCAAGAGATATGGTGATTTTGATTACGATGTTGAAGCTGAATTAGCTAGATACAAAGTTTTAAGAGAAAAAATCAAGCCATTTGTTATTGATTCTGTTTCTTTTATCCATAAAGCCTTAAAAGAAAAAAAGAAAATTTTAGTTGAAGGTGCTAATGCTTTAATGTTGGATATCGATTTTGGTACTTATCCTTATGTTACTTCTTCTAACACTGGTATTGGTGGTGTTCTTACGGGTTTAGGATTACCACCTAAGTCCATTCGCAACATTTATGGTGTTGTTAAGGCTTATACTACTAGAGTTGGTGAAGGTCCATTTCCAACTGAACAGTTGAATGATGAAGGTGAAAAATTGCAAACTATTGGTCATGAATATGGTGTCACAACTGGTAGAAAGAGAAGATGTGGTTGGTTAGATTTAGTTGTTTTAAAATATTCTGCTATGATTAACGGTTACACTTCTTTAAATATTACTAAGTTAGATGTCTTGGATAGTTTCAAAGAAATTCAAGTTGGTGTTTCTTATAAATATAATGGTAAGACTTTAGAATCATTCCCTGAAGATTTATATGTTTTAGGTAAAGTTGAAGTTGAATATGTTACTTTACCAGGTTGGGATGAAGACATTACCAAAATTCAGCATTATGATGATTTACCAAAGAATGCTAAAAGTTATTTAGCTTATATTGAAAAATTTGTTGATGTTCCAATTCAATGGGTTGGTACCGGTCCTGCCAGAGAATCCATGTTGGAAAAGGAAATTTAAATCTCAAAAATTTCAAAATTTTTTAAAGTTAATTTTCAAAGGGTCACTTTTCTTTCTTTATATACAAATACATATATATGTAAACAAAAACAAAAAAAATGATATGTTTTAACTAGCTACACACTAGAGTTTTTTAGAAGGTTTATAACTTGGTTTTCACGATTACAGCTTTTATCAATTAAATTTATGTTAAATAATACATTTTTTTGCCAATTTAAAAATACTGTTAATTTATTATTTTATTTGTAAATGTAATTATAAATGTGAATGAAGGAATATTTTCCAAAACAAAGCATATTTAATTTCTTGGGCTATTATGCGCCGTTCGTTCTTTTTTGTTTTGTTTTTCAAGATTAAGTGAATCTCGACATTTACATTGCTTTTACTATTATTCGTTTGCAATTAGGTGATTTCCATATGGTTTTCGGAATATCACAGTTACTATGGGAACTAAATATAAAAAAAATAATATACAAATTTAGTACTTGATTGATCAATTCAGTGTTATAGAATTAAAAGAAAATATCATTTTTAGAATTCTAAAGAGAGATGCCTTTCTGATAAATGAATTTTAGAAGTTATTTTTTCAGAAGTGAATGTATTTACCTAGAAGTTTAAGTGAGCAATCCAAGCCACAGATAATACTTCTATAATGCCATATGGGAGGTATGTACATGGTATTTATAGAGTAGGTCAAATAATTGTATTTATTTGCTAGCCACCATTGAAAGAAAATATCTTTTCAAAGGTTTGTTAAGGTTAATTGAACAGTTCCACTATTGTTTAATTAAATCAAGCCCATGTAAAAAATATTCAAAATTGTACAGTTACTCATGTGACCTGAAAATTGTTGATTTGTGGCTTTCTTGTATTATATTCCATGGAATTTGAGGTGAAAACTAGGGTTTGTTAGAAACTAAGTTCGGCACTTCAGCAGATTTATGGCCGTGCGCGCACGCAAAAGAATTGCACGTGACCAAAGACATTATAAGAACGCCACACTTCCATCTGAATCGAATCGCGACATTGCAAATAATTTGTGTTTTCTATTATAACTAGTAAACTTAGTAATACATAAACCCACCCTGGGCTTGCCTTTTATAAAAGAAATCTTTTCTACCAATTCTTTAATAGAATAATGCAAATAAATTTTTTATCAAACTTTTAACTTAAAAGTGCTTTCTATTGTTGCTGTTAAAAGCCGTTACTCCACAAATATCTTCAAAGACCTTTAAGATTCCAAGATCTATTATTATTGACTTAAGTGAGCCACCACCACAGTTCGCTTACTCAAGAACCTTTCGTCATCTCAGTCTTCTAAAACGTCCAAATTATAGAAGGTAAACACCTATTCAAACGTGTTTTATCATCTCCGTGTATTTGAAACTCTCATTTATATATAAGAATCACTTCATATCTCATTTGAATCTTTTCAATTTCACTAACTACAAAATTTGAATTTTGCTTAAGATTATTTATCCTTAAACTTTTACAAGACGTGTATTATTTGATTGTATTCTGTTTTATTTTTGAAAACAGTTATTTATTTTCTAAGCTTGTCTCTTTTACGTTTATTCAAATTGATACGACCTTCTCCAATTACTTTCACATAAATTGTTAATTCCCAATTATTAATAGTAAAGATCAATTTTTATATATAATTGAATCAACCATCACAATATGAGCTTTAACAACAACAATCTCAATAATCGCCCAGGCTCCAGCCCTGGGGATATTGAAAGATTATTAATTGAATTGTTAAATTCCAACAAACCAAAAGTTTCACATCGTGCCCAAACTAGACTTGTTAATACTACAATAACAACTGAAGATGTTGAGTTCTTAAAAGCTGCAAATGATGTAATTAAAATGCATCAATATCGTGTGGATCCAACTATAAGAGATATATTAAATCGCCTGCAATATGCTAATTCTCCCCATGGTGGGCTCCCATTATCTAGGGACTATTTAAATACTTTACAAAGCTCACTTCATCCTTCAAATACACAATTTACAGAAGCTCCAACTTCAACGAGTTTTGAAAGTAGTTTGAGATCTTCTCTTAATCCATCTTTAGTTAGCCAAGAGTTTCCCAGATTTTCAATGGATATTTTTAAACCTGACGATGCTAATTTTTCTAACTATAATATACAACAACAAGATCAACAACAACCTTCTCAGTTTGGATTTGGAGTAAATCAAGCTAATAATGTTAACAGCTCTGTTGCTTCTCCTAATGGTGGTACAGGCCCCGATAAAGATTTAGTCAATGTTCTGGCTTCAAGAATAAAAAACATGAATCCCAATGAACAGCATGGGCTTATAAGTAAGATTACTGAGCTGTTGCTAAATTCATCTGGTGGTAGTGAAAGTGGTAATACGCAAAGTACAGGGCAAACAACTAGCCAAATACATCCTTCAAGTGTGGCTTCTACCCCTGCCTCATTTGGCGCTCCCACACCTGGTTATAGTACTGATCTGGAGCCAGTATATAAAGCTCCAAAGTTAACCAGTCTTACAACACCCAATGGTTTGTCTAGAGAAAGTGATAACTCTGTTACTTTGCCTAGCTTTAGAGCATTAGAGGAACATACTTCGATGGCAGCCACTAAACCTTCTTCCACATCTTCACATACGTCTTCAAAGAAAGCAAAAAGTCATACACAGAATCATACACAGAGCCAGAGTCAAATCCACAATCAAAATGAAAATCAATCACATTCAAGCGATGGAAACCTTTCCGATGATGGTAAACCAGGAAGAACGTATACCTGTGGGAAATGTGGAATTTCTTTCAAAAGATCTTCTGATTTAAAAAGACATGAAAAGATTCATTTAGAAGTTCCTCCAAACATTTGTCCTTTATGTCATAAAGGTTTTGCTAGAAAAGATGCTTTGAAAAGACATATTGATACATTGACCTGTCGTAGAAATAGAGAAAGATTGATGGCTGCTAATGGTGGTGAAATGCCAGACCTTCCCAAAAATATCGATTAAAAAGTAAAATAATCTTACCGAATAGATCTGAGCTGGGCTTGGTTCCAATAGTTTGTGTTAATTTTAGAAGGTTTTACAGTTTTATAATATATAACAACTTGTATTTGTATAATAGTTTTGAATTGATTAAATGTTAATTTAATCCATTAATAGCATTAATAGATGATCTTTATACCCTCAAAACAGAGCGTTCAAGACTTGCTCTCTTGCACAGCCTTGGCCCTCGCTTCAAAATTTTTCAGAATTGCGAAACTCGTCGACGAACTCTGAAGAGTGAGGTGAACTGGACACAAACTACAGTATACTTACCCATCATTTTATCAATATATATACAGATATACATCTACACGTTTTATAAAAAATGCCAATTGACCCAGAAAAGTTAGCTAAATTACAAAAAGGTTCTGCCAAGAAGATTGGTGGTAAGAGAGTCAAGGCTAAGAAGGCTAACAAGTCTTCTGAACAAGATGACACAAAGTTACAAGCTGCTTTAACTAAATTAAATGCTCAAACTTTAGATGGTGTTGAAGAAGCTAACTTTTTTACTGATGATGGCAAGGTTTTACATTTCAACAGAGTTGGTGTTCAAGCTGCTGCTCAAAGTAACACTTATACCGTTACCGGTTTTGCTCAAGAAAAGAATATTACTGATTTAATTCCAGGTATTTTACCTCAATTAGGTCCTGATAACTTACAATTATTACAAAAGATTGCTGAATCTCTGCAAGCCAACCCAGGTGCTTTAAAGAACTTAAGTGCCAAGGCTGCTGCTGGTGATATCAAGGAAGATGACATTCCAGACTTAGTTGAAGGTGAAACTTTCGAAAATGAAGTCGAATAAATGGGTTCCTTCTATAAATTCAAATAACTTCTCTCTTGCTAAGAAATCACTATGATAAATTATTACTTGTATAGGTTTTAAATGAACATGTTCAAATAAATAAAAAGTTTACCCTTATGTCAAAACTAAAACTAGATTACCATCAAATGATCCAGAGACTATCATATTTCAACTTGAATTTGAAAATTGATTATAGGATATTTATCATTAACGAAGCCAAAGTTTTTGTTATTTAATATTTCCTCAAAGTAATAACAACTTTCAAATAAACTGATTAGATCTCCTATCGTTGTATCTGTTAAACTGTACCGAACAGAAGAAATATAACCTAATTTCTATTGGATAATCAAAATCTAACTGAAACTAGCAGTAATTTGTAATGATGATGTATTTGTCTTAAATTGAGTTTCTGGCAAGAGAAAAATTGAGATCGAAAGAGATCGGCAACCATATTAATATTAATCGTAGTCATAAAAAATTTCGTTTGAATTTTTCTGACAACTCGTTAATTCACACACTATCCAGTCAAGTATTATTATAAGCATTATTTCTACCGCTGTCAATCAAACAAATACAAATAACGGAGATATATAATGACCTCTGAAAAATTAGAGAGAGTGATTGAATGGGGAACAGAAAATGGTGTTGAAATAAATGGCAGCATCAGTTTCACCACCACTGAAGAAAATGGGGTTTCAGCTATTTTACAGGATGACTTAGCTCAAAGCACTAATTTAATTAAAATTCCAAGAAATTTGATGTTTAGCCCAGATTTAGCTGAAAAATATTTTCAAACTGAATTCAAATCCCAAAAAACTGGACATTCAAATGGGCCATTAATGGTTTTGTTATCTAAACTAAAGTTTGACTCTACAGCCTCTAAGATCAAAACAGAAGACTTGGATTTATCTAAAAAGTTTAAACCTTATATTGACTACCTTCCTTCATCAGGTAGAGCAACAGGCTCTCCATATTTTTGGAATTTGGAAGAAAAAAAACTTTTAAAAGGTACTGATGCTCACATTATATTATTTAGAAACTTAAAAAATATAGTTGACGAATGGAAAGCATTATTATCCCAAATAGCAATATTGCCTTCAACGTCACCTGCGCTAAAGAAGCAAATCAATTTTGATTTAGGTTTGTATAACTCTTATCTAAAAGCAAACGGTGAATCTTATCTTTATTCTGATGAATTCAACAATGCTATAACTGGCACTATCAAATCTTGGACCAGTTTCCCTGCTTTCCTTTGGTCACACTGTATTTTTTCTTCTAGAGCTTTTCCTTATTTCATTATTGATTCAAGTATCAAAGATACCTCAATAGCATTTTTATTACCTATTGTCGATCTCCTTAACCATGAAAATGACCAAAAAGTGAATTGGGAGTTTAAAGAAGACTCGTTTGTCTTCCATGCAGAAGAAACTGGAATGAAATTAGTTAAAGGGGCTCAATTACATAACAATTATGGTGATAAATCTAATGTTGGATTATTACTAGGCTATGGCTTTGTTCTTGATAAAAATATTCACGATGAAACAACAGTTAGCTTGAAAGTTGACAAATCTGCTTTAAATAACGCCTCTACATTAGGAGTTAAAATACCTGATGATGCTATTCAAACTGGTATGAATTTTTATATTACACAGATGGATCCATTACCTTCAAATTTAGTTGATTTCTTTAGTTCTTTAGTTCAATTGGATACTGAGAAGGGTAAATACACAATAAGAATGAAACTTGAAGGTCTTGCCCAATTAAGACCAATTTTAGAATCTAAAGTCGCATTGTTGAAGAATTTCAAATTGAATGTTTCTAAGAACACCTCTCAAAATGTTATTAAAACAGTTAAAACTTATAGAAATACCCAAAAGACGTTATTTCAAAGATCTGTTGATACTTCTAATTCGTTAGAGAAAATTTTATTACAAGATTATAAGCCTTTGTCCTTCAAAACTATCTTCAAGACAGATCAAAGATTTGCAACTTCTTTATTACTTACATTTGGTATAACTGGTTATGATGATCTAATTAAAAAAGGTATACTAGATCATGCTGCTCTGTTATGGATAGTTAGAAATGTTAATAAGAAAGAGTATAGTAACGTTCATCAATCGATATTTCCAGATTTTATAACCAAAACATTTGAAGAAATTAAGAAAACAGCTATAATTACTAAAGAAGACGTTTTGGAATACAGGGATATGTATAACAGCTTGTTTCCAGTTTTATCAGAAAAAGTTCCGGAAATTTATGGTAAGGGTGAATGGACAGTTAAAAATATAATCATTGCTGGTAAAGTTCATGATAGACTTGAATTCACTAGAAAATCAAGTAATGAACTGTTTTTATTGGATGAATTTCTTATTAAATAATAACATATAGTGTGTACGATTTGTAAATAGAACATGTTCTGCTGTCATTATTATAGCGCGTGTAAATAATTTTTTCAGGGAGCGATGTTGATTATATATAATCGAGATTTGGTTGTTCGGAGGAAGAGAACGTAAACACTACAATTGAATTAATACCTCAGCACATCATTATTTGAAAGAACAATCAAAACAAGAAAAGCAATGATACCTGGAAACTCTAATAATACAGCAAAGATTCCAACTTCTCATACATTATGGTCTCCACATGATACGATTAAAGATGTATCTGAACAATTAGGAATATCAAGTCAACTTCCTGAAGAGGTGTCAAAGAATTTAGCAATGGACGTTGAATATCGTATTCATGAAATACTGGAACAGGCTCTGAAATTTATGAGACACGGTAAACGTAAAACTTTGACTGTTAAAGATGTCGACAGAGCAATGAAAGCTTTAAACTTGGAACCACTATATGGATATGATGTTTCGAGACCTTTAGTTTTCAAAGAAGCTATGGTGGGTGCTGGTCAAAACTTATACTATATTGATGACGATGATGTTGATTTTGAAAAATTGATCAATAAACCATTACCAAAAGTTCCAAGATATACCTCTTTTACTGCCCATTGGTTGGCGATTGAAGGTGTTCAGCCAACCATACCACAAAATCCAAATCCAAATGAGATTAAGCAACTGCCTCCGACTCAAAGAGGTTCCATTGAAAATATGTTGAATTTAAACAATGAAGATTTCACGTTAACTACTAATCCAGCTACAGGATTAACTACTGTTGAACAGTCAAGTCAAACCACTAAAAAGGAATTAGAAGTTAAACCTTTAGTCAAGCATATGTTATCTAAGGAATTACAATTATATTTTGATAAGGCAATTGCTGCATTGAAAGATGACACTAATGAATCACTAAGAAATGCTACTTATGAATCGATTAGATCCGATCCTGGTCTTCATCAATTAGTTCCATACTTTATTCAGTTTATTGCGGAAACCATTACACATAATTTGAAAAGTGTCGATTTATTAAGTTCAATGTTAATGGTGATAAGTTCTCTACTCTCTAACAAATCGCTATTTTTGGATCCTTACATTCATGCATTAATGCCATGTATTTTAACTTTACTTTTAGCTAAGAAAATTGGCCCAACTCAAGGTACGCCAGACGAACTCGCCAAACATTTTCAATTAAGAGGATTTGCTGGTGTTCTTTTGGGGGTTTTGATTGAACAATATGGTTCTTCTTATAACACTTTAAAACCTAGAATTACAAGAACGTTACTAAGAGCTTTCTTGGGTAATACTACCAAAAGTTCAATTGGTACACAATGGGGTGCCATTACTGGTATGAAGTATTTAGGACCCGAAGTGATTAGAATAGTTTTAATTGGAAATTTGAAGAGTTGGTCTGTTTCTGTTCTTGAACCCTTAGGTGATGCTGATGAAGATAGGAAAAGCTTGATTTCTGTTGTTCATGAATGCTTGAAGGTTCTATCTGAAGATGGAAAGTTAGTCAGTAATAACAAAAAGAGAAAACTAAATAATGAAGACGCAATGGATATGGATACTGAATTGACCGAAGACCAAAAGGAAAAATTGTCTGAAAGGGTCGGTAAAATACTAGCTGATGGTATCTGTAAAGAGGATGATGCAGTTAATATATTTAATGGTATCTTTTTTGGTGAGATGCCTTAATGTACCTTGTTGGTATTTTTCTTTTTAATAGGATTTGTATATTAATATCTCATAATTTGTTATTGGTTATAATCACAATTTTTAATAAAAAAAAATTAAATAAATGTATATGTATATATGTGCGATTACAAATTATAAATTTAAATTGGTTAGAAAAGGTTTAATATAAATCAAAATAGCCGTCTACTTACATTACAGTCGCTTTCTTCACTCTCTTGTAGGTCATTACCGTCTTCAGTTGGAATGAAAATTCTGGGTTTCTTTCGTCTGTTAGCCCAAAATTCTTGAACTGGAGAAGATGTGAGTTCAGTAGGATGTTTCGCAGGAGAAGAATCAATCACAAGGGGAGTGTCCACAACCAAAGTTTCATTTGGCTTCTTTTTAATTGGTGTTTCATGAATTGGAGATGAAGGAATATTAAAAATCTCACTCTTTTCTCGTCTAGAATTTATTTTAGTTTGTGATTCAATGAAAGGTGATGAATTTATTGAGATTTCTTTAGTATGATGTCTTTGCATATATTTGGATGTGGATTTGGATTTAATCTTCGATGGGGTCGCCGCAAGTAAAGGTTTTTCAGGAGAAGATGTAGTTATAACGACTTCTCGTTGACGTTGCCTTTCAATAGCTTTTGAAGGGGTACCCATGATCAATGTTCTGAATGGGGATTTTCTTGTCGTTGAAAGAGATAATTCGATTTCCCTTTCACGACGTTGGTAGTGTTTACCTGGTGTTGCTTCCACTTCAGTGATTGAGGTAGGTTTCAATGGTGATGGAAGCTTTACCACATGCTTTGTAACTCCCAGTTTTCTTTTTCTTCCTTGAGTAAAAATTCCTGAATCAGTTCTCAAAGTAGGTGATTGAGATTCGGATTGTTGATATTGAGGTTGGGAAGTTATTTGTGAAAATGAAGTCGTAGTAGTCATATCAAAAGCTTTCTTATTAAAATCTGACGCTTGAAGCGTTGAGATTGTTCTTTTTAATTTAATGGGTGATAACTCTAACCTCTTTCTAGCTTGTTCTTTTTCAGAGTTTGAACGTTTCCCTCTTTCCAATTTTTTCTCTATTCTTTCCACTTGGCGCCTTTTTTTCTCCTCCTTTAATCTATGTGAAGCAGAAGGACCTTTTGCTTTGCTTATCAATTCTTTCAATAACTTGTTGTGAACTTTTTCATAATATGGAACAACACAATTAAGTAAAAAAGCATACACAGAACGGTCATCCTTTGCAGAAGTACCAGAAATAGCATCCCAAACACAAAGACGATCGAAATATAATTTAATAAAGCTTGATAATTTTTCAGCATTAAGCTCATTTGAAGATTCTTCTGACGATTTGTTACTTTTGTTCCTTAAATCAGTTGTGAACTGTAAATCTGAAGATATGGCAGTACCAATGAGGGTTGGAACCAGTCTTTTTTTCCGACCAACTAACCTCCTTTTCTTCGTGAGTACTTTCGTCTTATTAATATTAGGCCCTTTTAATTCTTTTTTTTTATCGGGAGAAGATGAAGTTTCAGCTTGAATATTCAAAATTTTTAATAGTTCCAACGAGAGTAAAATTTGTAACTTTGCTTCCCTAATTTTTAAATTTGATAATAATTTCTCAATATCTTCAATTTTCAAATTTGATTTATAAAGAATTAGAGAGTTTTCAAGAAATTCTTTCCTGTAATTTTTCTCGGTCGAATCTGAAAATGGAACATTATTTAAAAGATGGTCTTTTATTGAAGAATGATGATTAGCAGTATCATCTGAAATTTTAATATGACGCTCATTGAAAACAGACATTGATTTTAATATAAATTTTTGTATGCTTTGTGCCACCAATTGTAAATTATCATGAGCTAAAATATGAACTTTAGGGAGTGTAGTTTTAGTAAAATATTGAATTGGGATTGTGTTTTTATATAAGCTTGTAAAATATTTATCACCTAAATATTCCTGTGGATCAACCAAAGTTAAATTGATATTTGAAGTAGTTGGTAATTTGGGGGGAGCCAATGAAATTGAAAAATTGTGGGTATATGTCTTCAAATCTGAACTATCTATTGATTTAAAATAAGCATTCAAAAAATCCAACTTTGTAAAGCTATTTAGACAAAAATTAAGTTCATTATTTCTATCACATATTTCTTTTCCTTGACTTGGTAGTTTATAATTAAAATTATGTGGTAGATAGAAACAAGACCATATTGTGGTATCTATAATCGGTATTATCACAGCATACTGAAATTCAGATTCGATTTCAGATTCGAATTTTTCATCAACTTTAACATAAAATCCAGAATAATTATTTTCGTAGATGAGCCTTAATTGTTCAAACAATTGCTTATTTGGGATAAACTCAAAAGATTTCTCCTTGATCAAATGATTTTGTAACTGAAGTAATTGTGATTGTATCAAACAAGATATCAAAGTGATTGAAGTTTCAAATTTCTTTGTCTTTTTCAAGTTCAAAGGAAAAATTTTGAAAGATTCAAATAATTTTTTTTCATAATCATTGTTATTTTCAATACCATTTGTATCCATTTGAGTTTATTAATCATATAAAGATAGGTTTAGGTATTAAATATAAAGAATTTCCCACCCATCTTTGAGAGCTCTTTAGTTAGTCAAATTCCAATTCACGTGAAACGCGAAAATGTGTAAGACCCAATCCTGATCTTAAAAATAGGTTAATCCGGATTACATGACCAAAATGTCTTAAATGGATTTTTTTTTTTTTGATTTTATTTATCAGAATGGCTAATTAAATTGAATTTCTTCCTTGTTAAATCAATTTAATGAATTTTGCTACTGATGCATGGGTTTTAATTAGTTTATTTCCGGGAAAGTCGCTACAACCAGAAGATTATATTTATAGAAAAGTTGTCAATTAGAACATCATTCAAATCATAGCTCAAAATTCTTAGTAAAATAAATTAGAATTAGGATTAGAATTATTATCCCAATAATATATTTAGTTTGAATATTTATTAGTTATCGGAATAATATAGTAATTGGCATTGTGAATAAATAATATTGAAAGTAAAAGTGAAAGTGAAAGTGCCATGCGCGATATGGGTGTTTTAGTTTTTTTAGTTTAAACTTAACCTGTATTTTAAATTGAACTTCTTCTCTTATTTAAACCCTTTTTTCTCTGCCGTTCCCTTCCAATCATCATCTTTCCTAAGAAATTCTTCTCCTCATAGAAAACATCTGTTCCCGAATCAATCTTGTCACTGCCATTCCGCTACTTGTTTCCTCCAAGTTTATTCGTGTCCTAATTTCTTTCGCATACTTGGATCTGTCCTTTTCCCTTTTTACTTTTCACTTTTTTTTCTCCTTTCTTGTACTGCTTCATTACACAGATCAACATTTCTATACTGGTTTTTAGTTCTGTTTGAAAAGAATCGATAGCTTTTCTAAACTTTTTTACTGATTCCTGACGGTTTTACAACTATATTGCCTCTCGCACTTTTATTTCCCAAATTATCGCCTTTGAACTAAAACAAAAGTATCTCAAGTTCAAAACATTCAATCAACCTATAATCATTCAATTTAAAACTTAGGATAATAATAAAATGTCAAACTCCATAGTGACTTCATCTAATGACGCTTCTACAAAGTTATTCACTTTACAACCCGCTCCTCCTCCTTCTTCCAATCCCTGGAACTTAAAATCATCGAATAATAAAAAGCTCCAATCAATCGCTTCAGTTCCTGTTACATCCTCAAACCTTTCAACTTCAACAGATGTTACTAAATCCATTAATTCGCAATCCCTTACTCAATTATCAAAGAATAAAAAGCCGGGTAGAGAAAAGTGGGTTCCTTTGCAAGCCGAAATCTCGCTAGCCTCTAATCAACAAAAGAGAAATGGTAAATCAAACCGACACTCAAGGGGTGAGAGAGATAGGAACGGCAGTAACAATAATAATAATAATAATAATAATAATAATAATGGAAATGGCAGAGACTCAAAATCGAAATCAAAAAAATCTGGCCAAAATGGCACTCATAAAAAAGACAGGCAATCAGAAGAAGTTAATGCCTCGAACAATAAGATTGGTTTAAATCCAACTACCCATTATAAACCTAATTCTAATGACAATCAAAATACTATAAACTCCTCTAATGAAAGCACTAAGAAAGAAGGAAACACAATTTATATTGAAAATGATACCAATGGCTCTTCTATTCCCAATGCTGCTACTAATGTTCAGGAACTTTCAAAAAAAGATCTTAGAGAAAATTACTCAACCTCTGAAGTTGGACCAATTATTTCTGAAATTTCTTCGAATCTTAGAGAACTCGAATTGATTAAAGTTTCTCCAACGACAATAATTGCAAATACGAGTTCTGGAAATGGTACACCAAATCAGGTCAAAGAGATACATGAAAAGAATCAAGAAAATCAAGAAAACCAAGAAAATCAAGAACATTCTGAAGCAGGTGTGTCTACTAATGAAACTAGTCCCTCTCATTCAGGTTCCAGAGCTTTACATAATTCATTAAAAAACAATAGTTCTTTTAACAGATCTCAGAATACCAACAATAATCGAAAACAACAAGGTCGTAGGCAAAGTCAAGGTTATGGTAGAAATGGTTCATTCCGTTCGCAGCATAATTCGGGTATGATGATGTATCATCCAAATCAACCTCAACAACCTCAATATCCACTTCTTAATTCTCAATACTATGTTCCCTATTTTTTTGCACCACCTCCAGTTATTATTTCCCAATCAGATGATGGAAGTAGAAGAACTTCTGCAGCCTCTTCTCAAGGTTCTCCAATGTTAGATGGATATACACCAAATTCACCACCTATGAATAATCAATTATACCCTGTTGAAACTAATGAATATAATAATGCCTACATGGGACCTGTTTCTATATCAGCTGGTGCTGGATCGTATGTTCCACCCCCAATGGTACAAATTCCGCAACCTCCTTATTATCCATTTTATCCAAATTCTCCTCCGGCACCAATATCTCCAATACAGCAAGTGCCTCAAATGGAATATAGCTACCAACCACATTCTGAAATTCATTCTTACTATAATAATAATAATCATCATCATCATCATCATAATAATAATCATCGCACTGATAGAGCCTCTGCAACACACGAGTTTTTTCATGAAGATGATACATTAACAAAATTGAAAAATCAGATTGAATATTATTTTTCAATTGAAAATTTATGTAAAGATTTATATTTGAGAAAGCATATGAATTCAGAAGGTTATGTTGATGTTGATATCATTGGGAACTTTTCTAGAGTTAAAGCTATTTCAGGCGGTGATGTTAACATGGTATGGGATGCTGTTGTCAGAATATACTCTATTGAAGCAAAAATAATCAATTCCAAGAGATTATTAAGATTAAGTGAAGGTTGGGAAAAATGGATATTGAATAGCCATGATACCAAATCAAAATCATAAAAAAATCATAAAAACTCATAGAAAATTATTATCGAATAAGATAAAACAAAAAATCAAAAGCATATTAAAAAATAGATGTATTATTTACTATCTTTTTATGTTCAGTTCTGTCTCAAACATAATGATCTCTTAATGAACTTCGATACTAAACAGTGACGTTTAATGCCGAAAGTTGACAAAAGGGAAATCCCTGGAGAGCATTATCATCAAATCATTATCATCACTTTAAAGTGAAAATTAGGTTAATTAATTTTTTTTTTTCTAATTGCTACTTTTTCATCATGCTGAATGCACTGTTAATCATTATTTAAAACCATCAATGTTGGTCAAAATTACACTTGATAAATGAATAGTATTATGAATAAGTTAATTCCGACTAATATGTATATATAAAAATACTTGCTTTACAAACATCTTTTTATTTTTTATTGACTATTTGTATTTTAGCTTTATTAGTTTATCAATATTTTGGTTTATGTTTTTATTTTAGCTTTATTAGTTTATCAATATTTTGGTTTATGTTTTTATTTTTGTCTTAGCCTATCACTATACAGAGTTGGGTTTATCAATTATTGTTTTTTTTTATCTATGTTACCCTCATAGTTGTTTTAAGTTTTTTGTTGTGATTGTTCTTATCCAATTCTAATTTTACTTTCATTGCTTAAATTATATTTTAAACTTTGTGATCAATCTACTGCTTTTTTGTGTTTTTATTTTATATTTAACAGTTAGTTGTAATCTTATCTGTCTACTCCTTTCAGTTAAAGTAAATTGATAATTTTCTCATTACTGTTATATTATAGGAAGTCATATTCTTTTTTGTTATATTAGAGAAATTTCTTTCTACAATTTAAGAATTCGAGAATTGAAGTATTATTGTATTACTTTCAATTCCATATATGGTGTGATTAATAAAGTTATAAAATCAGCAATTATATTAAAGTTGAAATTTTTAATTCAAATAACGATATGGATATCTAAGATAGAAGCAACTATAAAATGTGATTATAAAGAATATAATGTAAAACGTAAACATTTGTTCCCTTCCATTTTTTGAGATAAAACCAACCTTTTCCTCCACATATAAAATAATAAAATAAAAAAACAATAACAATAACAATAACAATAACAGAATTGAATAAAAATGAAAATGAAAATGAAAGCGAGAGAAAGATGATTAAAACAAGAGCAATGAAATGGAAATTGTTAATTTTATTTAATGAATAATCAATTGTTAAAAATAGTTTTATTGAAATACCCTAAATCATGTAATCTTTTTAGATTAAATTCTTGAAATTCAACAGATTTCACTATTTCTAAATCTCTATGACTATCAGCTTCGTTGTCATTATGAACTATCCCGTAACCTTCTTTGTCAACAATTTCTTGGTTATAATTATATGATATTTGTAAAGTTTTTTTAAAATCAATTAAATGTTGATTATTAATTTCTGATGAACTGTAAACACCATTAAAATTTTTATATAAATTTAATGAATTTGATTGTATCAAAATTTTATATTCAATGTTATTTATTGTATCAATTATTTTTTCGAAATTAAATTTAGAAGATTTAGATGATGATGATGATGATGATGATGGTGATTTATAGTTTGTAATATTCATAATTTTTAACAAATCATTATAAATAACTGGTAATTCATTTAATCCATAAAAAACTGAGATTTTAAATAAATCAATATAAGTATTTGTAATTTCATTTAATAAGTTTTGAAAGTTTGAATTAAATTCATTTGTTAAAAAATTATTAAAGCAATGATTCATTAAACCATCATCATCATTTAAATGAGAATTTATTTTTATATATAACATATTCTTTAAATCTTTAAAATTGTTTTTGTAAAATTCAACTAATTTTAAATTTAAATTAATTATTAATAGTGAATATGATGAATGAGATAACTTATCCAATAATGTTAAGTTTAAAGTATAAATAACTTTTAATTTTAATTCATATAACTTGATAAAATTCAATGGATCTTTTAATATAGATGGATCAAATGAGATGTTATTTCCATTTTGTAGTGACGTTGATTCATTATAGCTTTTCAAAGTTGGTGGGATTGATTCTATTAAAGACATTGTAATTATTGTAATTATTTATTATATGTTTAATAGATTTGATATGTAAAAAAGTAAGAAGAGTTTGAACTGAAAATTAATTCAGAATCTTAAAAGAGTCATTCGAAACTATCGGTTGAATTACTTTTTTTTTCTTCGGAGCGGGTATAGGCGGATTGTTTTAGTCACGTGGTATTTGTCACGAGTGTTATCAAAAAAATCATCCATAAATTGCTTTAATTATTCGTCAACTGTTTATAAATAGTTTCCTTTTCGCTTAGCTAACAGATTTTATATCAATTAGAGATCATAGTTAATAAAAGATATTCTTTGTGAATTATCAAGCCCTGAAACAAATAGGTACATACTATATACTGCATTGAAATGATAATTTGTATATTAATTCGATTACATCAGTGTACATCAAGTGAATAAATTAGAACTATTGCTTTTAATTTTAATTTTAATTTTAATCTTAATTTTGATTTTATTTTTACTTCCACTTTAGGATTGATATTAACTTAAAAACTTTTTAGAAATCAACAGATGTGAAATCATATATAGAGTTGTGTAATAAAACGATATAAGCTTTGAGTTATATAAAGGCAAATAGAGAAAATATTATTACAATCATTTATGAATCATCTATGCATCACTATAAATCAAATCTCCACATTTTACACGTGGTCTTCAAAGACAGATAAAGATAAAAAAGAACACGTTCTGAAACAGATAAAAAGAAAGGGATAATGGATAGATGAGCAGTTATTTTGATAAATATATTAAAATAAATAGTAGAGCTCGCGTGCACGTTTAGTCCAGCTTATTATTAAAGTATCTGCCAATTTTGCAATGATCCTATTATTATTCCATTCCATTATCTTATCACTTAATTTAGCTTCTGTCACTCAATTGTTGAACATCTTCGAGCTGTAGGCATCTTTAAAAGTTTTTCAATCAATGAACAAACTTGGATGAAATTGAATACTGAAAAACTTACAACATTTACAAAATTCGACAAAAATACCATTACCATTATTAACATTAACATTAACTTTAACTTTAATAATCGAAAAGTAGCGGAAATGCATCTGTGCACGGGTTCTTTATCAGTAAGTTTTGTTAGTCTTATTCTTTCCTTAGCCCACGTGTGGTGTCCAAACTGGAACAGCAACGTGTGAGCCAAGGGCCCATGTGAGCAGCCTGAATTGGAGTCTTGTGACCTCCTTCAGTTTGAATAAATAGATTGTAGTAATGTAACCCCTTATACTTGGAATTACACTGTCACATTAACTCATTCTTATCAAAATTAAACCTATCCATTAAGAATATTTCAGTAAAGGAAACAAACGCCAAAAAAAAAACAATTTATAAAAAATCCAAATTTTAAAAGACCAAAAACCACTAAAGAAATCCGAAAAAGAAATCCAAAAAAAGCTGCCCAGCAAGCCGCACTGACACACCCACGAGCTACTCAATACAATACAATACCATCATGAACATTGACAATCAACCAATTCTCACTCTGTTATTTAAACCTCCTAGCTTCTTCTTTTCAGAATTGGTCTATTGAATCTGTTTTTTTCATTTTTACTGTTTGTTTCTTGATGTATTTGTCCCTCCTGATCCATTCTTTTTACTTCTCACTTCTTCAAAATTCTATTCCCTCTTTGCTTCCTTTCTAACTCAATATATCTTAATTTTACTCTTGTCCCTTTATATTATTATTCTTTCTCACAAGACTCATTTTCCTCACAAGACTTCTATATTATATTCCAGAAAAATAAGAAACAATGTCTTTAAATGCTTCTTCACAATCCAGATTAAGTGGAGTTTTAAATACTTCTATGCTACCTCCTCCTCCAATATTTAAGCCAACATTCATACAAATGCAAAGATCAAATGGTTCTTTTTCTTATAGCGCTAATGTTGGTTCAACTAATCCTAATTTAAATTCTCATAATATGTCTTCACCAATACCAGGTTCAGGTTTAGGTTCAAATTCAAATTCAAATTATTTAACTTCTTCTTTCATTCCAAATGAAGAGTATAATAACAAACTGATTCAGCATTCTCCTTCAATTTCTCCAATGACACATTACAATGATCCACCTTTACCTGGTTCAAATAGTTCTCAAATTTCTCCTCAAAATCCAAAAGGCGCAAAAAAAAGACGCAGATCATCTTCAGTTGCAAATAAAGAAGAACTAGAAAGAAAGAAAAAAGAGCTTAAAACTCAACATTCAATAATTGAAAAGAAAAGAAGAATTAAAATGAATAGAGAATTTGAAGCTTTAAAATTCATGGTTCCTGCTTGTAGATTAAACATTTTAGGAGGTTATAATGAAAATAATTTCGAAAATTCAAATATGATGCATAAATTAACTATCCTGCAGTCTACTGTTGAATATATTAAATATTTACATTTGGTCATAAAGTTAATGAAATTACAGATGTTAAATCCAAAAGAAACCAGATCTTTTTTCAAAGATTGGCTTAAAAAAAATGATAAATTGAATTTCGTTGATTTCGAATTAGATTTACAACAATACAGAAATATTGATGAAGAATTTGACTTTGACCAATTATTCATGAAAGCTTGGAAAAATGATGGTAATATCTTAGATACAGATCTTGATCCTCTATCAAAAGAAGTTAAAAGTGTACTCGACGATATTAAAGATGAAGATAGCTCTGAAGATAGTTTTGATGATGAAGAAACTCCTGAACCACAATTAAATGAGATGAGTACAAATATTTCTCGTAACAAAAATAATACATTTCCTAATCCAGCTCCTTCATATTTACAACATCAGGCTAATCAAGCTTTTTCTCTCCTGTCTGAATCAACCTCACTTTCTACTCTATCAAATTTCAGCTCACAACAACTCCCGACTCCTCTAATCACCCCGGACATGTCTCAAAAATCAACATTAGATACCATTAGACTGTCTCATCCTTCCTCATCTAGGTCCAAATCATTTTCTTCTTTGACTGAACAGCAAGCAAGGGTGCTTCAAAATGATCCACTTTCTTCTCATATATCTTTAAATTCAGGAGCAGGGGCTAAATTGACTTGGAATTCTCCTGTTCAATTACCCTTGATCTCTTCGTCATCTAAATTTGCTTCTCATAATCATCGACAATACAATAATGAAAATCTTCATAATCAAAACTCTCATCACCGAAATACTCTCATATCCAATAACTCTCACTCAGTTGATAGTGTTAGATTTAAGCTCCCGCTTCCTGCTATTGTTGACAATAATATTGTTTCTCCAACAGCCGATATTTCTGATTTTTCAAAGTCAGGTACAAGCTCAATTGATTATTCTAGATCTTCTCCTGTCCCAGATACTGGTTTAACAGATCAGCAGAAGCATTTAAGTTCTCATATTCACCCTCATGTTATACATTCTTGTTCTGGAACTGCTGTTAACCAAATTAAAATATCTACATCGAGCAAAGAATCATCTCCAGCTGCCGTGGATGTTAACGCTGCTTCCAAAATGTTGATGATGTTAAAAGGTGATAATAGTAAGACTAGTATTGAAAGTATATTGAACTAATGTTAAGTGTTTAAGAGTTCATTTAAATGTTCTTCTTGAGAAATTTATTCAATTCATTTTTTTAATAAGTTAGTCTACATCATTATATCTGTTCTCTTTAGATTCTGTTTTATCAATTTGCTATTTCTCTTGCTTTCTCTTTCTCTTTCTCTTTACGCTTTTACATTGATTAACCGCTTTTATTTTGTCTTTTCTAAACTACCTATTTTGGTTTTCCTTTATTTATACAATTCTCAATCATATAAGGTTCAATTTACGCATTTTTATATTGCTTTCAGTTGAGTAGACTTAATTCCATAAACAAAAATAGACTCTAACAGTCGCCTAAACTATTTCTTATCTAATACGTCGATCGACCAAGAAAGGCAAATCTCAACTCTACAATATCTCCCCACCAGAGGTTCAAAAACTAGTTTCCTTAAATTAATGTTCAAAACTATATTACCAACTATAATAAAAGAGTATAATAAATCATTAGTACCCCTATTATATATACAGTAATCTCTGTTTAATCATTTTAGAGTTACAAACAAGTGCTTCACATCACCGCATCTTCTTTTCAATACATCACACAAGTCTTCAATTTCCAGGTACCTTCTATCTAATTATTTGCCACTCATGTCTAGATACCCAGAATACAATAATCCTTTTCAAAGTTTTCCTCAAAATACTCCGAGATTTCCCAAAATGAATGAAATGAGTAATGGTTCGTTCTTCTCTTCCACAACTTTCCATCAAGATCCTTTTGAAATTGGGCAACCAAAATCAAATGAAGGTTCAAGACAAAGATTGCAGCAACGACAACAGGGTTATAACAGAGTGACTAATCCATTTAAATTGTTCAATGAACCATTTTTCGATACTTTACCCACTTTTTCATCTTTCCCATCCATCTCACCTTTCCCTTCTATGTTTCTTTCACTCCAACCATTTCAACACCAACCAGCTCTATTATCAGATATAAGTCCTCCAATTGAAGTCAATGATAATCCAAAAACTTATGAATTAACGCTGTCAATTCCAGGAGCAACTAGAAACAACATTACTATTGATTTTGACAAAAATACAAACGAATTAATAATCAAAGGGGAGATTTCTAATGAAACAACCAATAATAATCTGGCTTATTCACAGAAATCATATAGCTCTTTTCAAAGAAGCTTGATATTGCCTGAATATGTCGATGGTGAGAATATTGATGCTAGTTTACAATCAGGTGTGTTACATTTAATTGCTCCAAAAATTCCAACAAGGAATTACAAAAATTCAGTTCATAGAATCTCAATTAAGGATTATCAATCTCATCCAACTGCTACAATTGAAGATATTACTGATACACCTTGAGACTTTTCAGATAAGAATATAAGACGAATTAGTTTTTTCTCTCGTCCATTTTTTGTGCTTTTTGTTCTCTTGTTATAGTTTTTCTATAAGTACTTGTTTTAACTTTCTATGTTGAATTTAGAGATTTATTTAAAAAATAATCTAAAAATAAATGCCTTCACTCAGAGTTGAACTGAGGATCCCCACATTACTAGTGTGATGCCTTACCAACTTGGCCATAAAGGCTTTATTGAAATGGCATTAAAAGTTAGTATTCATACAGTAAATTATATCTTATAAATGTTTTTCTTGAAAAGATGTACTTTTGGGATTTTCAAGTTTATAAGCCCCAAAAATCACCAAAAAAAACCCATCCATTACAATAAGTAGCTGAAATATTTTATATACAATTTTATCTGAACTAAATAAAAAACTATTATCGGAAATAAGTCATCACATTCCATTATCATTATGATAATATGCATGTCTTATTACATTGTTACTGTAACTCATTATTGTCACAAATTTCAAGTTATTGTTACAAATTACAGGTTATAGGTCAGCCATGTTTCAGGATCATCCATGTTTCAGGATCATCCATATTTTCAACTAATTAATATTTCTTAACTTTCTTTTTGTTAATTAATTTTTTGTATAAAAGGTGAAAAGTTTTCCCAATTTAATTTTTGTGTAATATATAGATTTTTTAAGAGAAAAGATTATGGTTTCTATTACTCAAAATTCTAAGATCAAACTTATAGTCAATTAAGGTATGTTAATTCATACCACCTACTAAAGGAGTAAATATCCATGGTTGAAAACAACGGTTACATTCTAGTTCTCAAGATATCATATCAATAGAAGGTATATGCCCCCCGTTGTTGGATAAATAATTGACCGAGATTTATCTCTCTTACCCCGACAATTATTATTATAAATATTATTATTATTATTGTTAACTTAACAAGTTATAAAAAGCTTTTATTTTTTTTTATTATTAGTTATAATATTGTTATTTTACATATTTAAAAGAAGTTGGTTATTTTGGTGGAGGTTTATATAAACCAGACATACTGGCTTGGAAATCAAATGTCAACATTATCAATATATATGCTCATGTCTATAATTCACCTAAGAGAAGATGGATTCCAAACTCTTTCTTTCTATTTTCTACTTTGGATTTTGTAGTATATACTTTATGGAGAGTGAACTATTTTTTTCTAATAAGAAGTATCTATGCATAATATATCAGACATCAGAATATATACTATTTTTATATTTTAATACATATCTCCTTTACATATTAATCAAAGTCCTAATTCAATGAGGTACGTTAAAACCTGGACTGCCCGCTTTTAGAGTTAGGCATATCTGGGAAACTAGGTATAATTAAACACTGTTGTTAAGATATTATTTTAGCAGTTCAAGCTATTAAGTGTCGACACAAATTGATTAAATATTCAAAAGATGACTCCACTATACCATCTCCTATTACACTGGAACTCTAATTTTTAAACAAGATAAAGTGAAGTAAAAAACATTAAAGAATGAATAAATGAATAAAAGCAGAGAAGAAAAAGTGTGTTTTTTGGCCATAAACACTTGATTAGGCTTATGAATTTAAGTTCAAAAGCTTTCATTTTTTGCATATTACCTTGAATCAATTATGCATCCATTTTATATATGATAATTTATTGAGTAATTACATATTTATTAGAAACATCTATTATTAAAAGAATTAAAGATAACTTATTAGAGTTTAGTACAAATGTGTACAACTGTGAACAAAAAATAAAGTATAAAGGTAGCATGATGTGTCTCAATGAAATAAAACAAGAATTACATACAACATTTTCTAGCATCACTTTGATCAATAGCAGCACCACCAGAGGTACACACTGGTTTATAACCAAATAATAAATGACCAAAAAATGCACCTAATAAACATGAAATAATAATGTAACCATTATAATACATGAATAGAAGCATAATCAAATAACTTAAAACCCATTGAACAGTATATAAAGCAGATCTCAAAACATGATCCAAAGCATTTGGATAAACTTCATCTGATTTTTTATTTAAAAAATTCCAATACCATGAATGGGTTAAAGTTTGAACAATAGGAATAAAAGTACTTTTCAAATAACCTTCAGATGCAATGACATTATTTTTTTCGTCTATTGAAGAATCTGATTGAACTTCATGATTATTTGCTAATAATTGAGCTCTTCTTCTATTAGCAATAGCTTTAGTATATTCATAATCTAAACGATGTAACCATTCCATTCCCATAACCATTAAGAACACACCAATACAACTACCAGCAAATTGACCCTTTGTTCTATTGTGCCATGTTTTTGATATAAAACATGAATTGATAGTATACCAATTCCATAACATGGATATTTTACATGCATCTGAGCTGGTATCACCCATACTCATTTTGGATTGTATGGATTCGACTGGAAGAGCAACTAAGTCTGACATTTTATCTTTAAATTGAATTATTAGAAAACAGCACAAAATGTACAAAATGTTAATCTAATTAAAAGAAGCAAACACATATCTTTTTCAAAATGAAATTCAATGGAATATTGGAGAATATTTATAGTCAATTGAAAAAATGTTCTGAACCAAAACTTTACGGGCTCTGAAATTTCATCACTGGGTTCGACTGAACAGTTTAAGGGTATAATTGAAAAACGAGCAAATTAATTAACTTTCTGAAAATAAAGGGTCTTGTTTTGTCTTGTGCATTCACGGCTTTTCACGACTAAAGTAATCAGAAGGACTATAGCATACGTTTTATTATTATTATAAATGATCTAGAAATATTAAAACCTAACTATCAGGGTATATGTAAACCATAAGTGGGAAGTAAGAAATAAGAAGTAAGAAGTAAGAAGTAAGAAGTAAGAAGTAAGAAGTAAGAAGTAAGAAGTAAGACTGAGAAGTAAGACTGAGAAGTGAGAAGTGTGAAGAGTAGAAAACATAGAAAGCATAGAAAGCATAGAAAGCATAGAAAGAAAGAATTTTAAGCCAAGCTGCTTCTATTCCCAAGTTAATTACTATTGAACATTTCAATTCAACAAATATATAAGGTAATATTGATTGACTGGACTGAATTTAGTTGATTAGTATTTTTAGAAAGATAATTTGGTCGGGGCCATGTTTAAAGTTAATACTAGGCATAGTTAGCGCATATCTATCCATTTATAGAAAGTTATAAAACTTTGTAATATAATCTTGCCGACGATCAGATGATTATAATGAAAAATAAATAAAAACATAAGTTTTATTAAAATGAGCAAATTTGGAAGGCACTCCAAATTACCGGCGATTGAGCCGTCTTTTTTTTTTGATAGGGGTCCCGGAAAGGCGACGCGCCGATTAAGTGATATTATGTGTACGTAAGCAGCGAAGGTGGTTTTTAAATTTGAATCTGGTGTAAACAGAGAGAAGAAAGAAGAACGTTGTATCAAACGAGCCATATCAAAAACACAGAGTATTGTGGATACACTATTATTTTAATATTCAACTCTTCATATTGGTCATATCATGTCAAGCAACCGTAGAAAGACTATATTGAAAGTCATTATCCTCGGTGACTCCGGTGTTGGTAAAACATCTTTAATGCAGCAATTCATTAATGGTAAGTTCTCACAACAATATAAGGCAACCATTGGTGCTGACTTTTTACCAAAAGATATGGTAATCGACGATAAACAAGTTACTATGCAAATATGGGATACTGCAGGTCAAGAGAGATTTCAAAGTTTAGGTGTGGCTTTTTACAGAGGTTCTGATTGTTGTGTTCTAGTTTATGATGTTACGAATACTAAATCATTTGAGAATTTACAAAGCTGGAGAGACGAATTCTTAATTCAAGCTAACATTAAAGATCCTGATAATTTTCCATTTGTTGTTATTGGTAATAAAATTGATGTTGAGGAAAGCAAAAGACTTATAAGTTCAAAAAAAGCTCAAGGTTTATGTGCATCATTAGGAAACTTACCTTATTTTGAAACAAGTGCTAAAGAAGCAGTTAATGTTGAACAAGCATTTGATGTTGTTGCTAGAAATGCCTTACAACAAGAAGAAAGTTTAGAATTTAGTGATGATTATACAGATGCTGTTAATATCCATGTGGAAGGCGATAATTATAGTTCATGTGGTTGTTAAATAATTAATAATAATTATAATTTGATTTTGATTTACTAATGACTTTTGATGTTTTTAGTGTTATTATTATTAGTATTAATATTATTACTATTACTCACAATATTCAGCGTTTCATTTAAGCTAGGTAGTTGATTTGTTTTGTTTGTTCTTTCTTGTATTTCGATTTTGTTTTTATCTATATTCAAGCATATATGACTAATGTGTGTAATCTTTTTTCTTTTTTTATCTTATCTATTTCTGTCCATTATTTGTTTAATTTTAATATTAAGTAGATTGTTACTTTAATACAACATAATCAATCAATTTTCTTACAACAAAAGAAGTAAGTTACAGTAACGACTTAAACTCAATTTCTGTTACCTTGACTTTTAACATATAATATATGATATAATATATGCTATAATATATGCTATAATATATGATATAATCAGCAACCGAAACTAAAATTAAACTTCTGCGCATAAAAGTTATTATATGTAATGTAATCAAATCCCTTATCGTACTTTTCACAAGCTCGCTAAGTGGAGAGTAGATCTGAATGTTTCATGAACCATGCACTGCAACAATTTTATTATTGTTATTTCTATTTCCAACTGATTGCATTATCCAGTTGTTTATACACATCGCCATTTGTAATTTTCTAATAATAAGATTAATTATAATATAAACAACAACTTCCCCAGATTCTTTAAGATTATACCACACCTTTCCTAAAGTTTTCAATATTCCCTTCATTATTATAATTTATCAACTAAAATAAACTTACAATATAATGCCTGCAACACTTTCAAATAAATATCACCAAGATATAGAAGAAAATGGATTTACTGTTATTAAAAACCTTCTTACTCCAGAACAAATTCAAGAATATTTAGCTTATTCTAATGCAATGATTGCATTAGCTAGAAGTGGTAATTGGGAATTTATTAGATTAAATGGTAAACAATTCCCACCATGGGATAAACCTTCAGATAGACCTGATATTTGGGGTGTTACTCATTTAATGCATCCAAAAACAGGCCCATTAGGATTACAGTTTCAAAAATTATATTCTTCTGATGTTATAACTGATGTTGTTTCTGATATTTTACAAACTGATCAGTTAAATATGGAATTATTTAATATGTTAACTAATCCAACTTTTGAAGATTTTGATTTAAGTTGGCATAGAGATGACGTAAAGAATACAGCTACTTCAGAAGAAGAGATGCAAGTTTTATCAAAAGATGGATACGCTGGTGCTCAATTCAATTTAGCTTTAACTAATGATGAAAATTTAATTGTTGTTCCAAAATCTCATACAAGAGCTAGAACTGAAGAAGAAAGACAAAAATTAAAATTTGAAGAAATTTCTGGACAATTGGTTGTTAAATTAAATCCTGGTGATTGTGTTTTTTATAATCCAAATATTTTACATCGTGCTACTTATTCAACTAAACGTGAAAGAGTTACCCTTCATGGTTGTTATGGTAGTCATGCTATTGGGAAAAGTAGAGCTAGATTAATTTTACAACATGGTGTTGGAAATTGGATTGAAGAAATGAAGCCTGTTAATTCAACTATGAAAGTTATGTCTGATAGATTGAAGGAAATAGCTATCGAAATGAAAGGGAAGGAATTAGGTTATTCACTTGATGGTTGATTCCATGAGTTTTTCATCTATGATAAGTTTATTTGTGTTTTTTTTAACCCAGTTATTTTATTAGTTATTCATTTTAAAGAAATATTTACTCTTATGTTAGTTTCTTTTTTTATATTACTCAAGTATCAATGATCAATGTTTCATGAAATTTATAATTTATAATTTGTGACATGTAAAATATAAAACATCTAAACATCTATATTTTATAGTGTATTTTCCCTCAAATTTAACTTTCAATTAAATGTAATTTTATTTTCAGTCAAGTCAGTGAATCCTTTCAAATACAGGCAGTGATCATGTTTAAAAAATGGACAACTAGTGCAAGTTAATTCCTGATTAATAATTCGTTAAAGAAACTGACCTAGTGTGAAATATTCTGCATTAACTGGGGAAAACATTTTTTACCCCACAAACACATAGGCTATTTACAATTAAATTTAACGTTGAAAAAAAAAAAGCATCGAACGATTCAAGCCCAAAAACTCAACTATAACCTTTTTTACACCTCACATGGCTAAAAGTTTTAATAGTATGAGTCTCTTATAAGTTAAATGGTGTAAAATAATAAAATATAAAAATTTCAATGAAAACTGGTAAAAACTAGGTAAATATTTAATGTAACAGGTTATCCACTAACCTGTATAGAGATAAAATCGTTGATTCTTTTTTGTTGATTGAGTGGGAGGTTACAAAGCAACATTTGAATGTCGCATTTTCTGAAAAAGTGCAACATTGTCTTATCGCCAACCTTAGAAGCTTCTGCCGTTTCTCACTTAGTCTAAACGAACGAGTAAGATTATTTAACTTCTTATCAACAACATAACGTTGTAATGGATAATGAGTAATAGATGGTATAATGAATTTTGTAGAAAAGCTGATGCCGCCTGTATTCAACTAGGCGGGAGTGAATATAAGCGAAAGTTAACCACGTTTGGATCCCTAAACCTCCTAACTACAAAGTCCAATATATTTCAAAGCACTATAAATTAAGTAAAATAGTGAAATAAATAAAATTCAATTGAATACTATCTTTTTATAAAATCATCACTTTAACTCTTAAAGACCGACTATCTAAAGACCATCTAAAGACTAAAAGAATCAACCCGACAAAACGGCTGCCCATCGTCTGTCGACATAAAGAACCCTCCACCGCGCATCGTCCTTCAGCTTTATCTGGCGACTAGTTCGAAATCACTCCAAATAAATCGTCAATCTCATGAAATGTACCATTTTTTGAAAACGACATCTCCCGCTATATATAAATACCTTTATTTTCCCTGTTTTCTTCTCTGTCATTCTCATCCATCCCTTTTAATTTCTCATTAACATTTAAAACTCATTTATCTAATAAGTTCAAAATCATGAGTGAGAAACAACCAACTCCAGAAGTTATCTCTGAACCTTCAGACACTATTGATCAAGTTAAAACAATAGAAGTTTATGATCCATCAAAATGGTATAACAAAAGACTGTTTAACATGGAACCATATTCTTCAGGTCTTGTTCAAACTATTATGGTTAGTTTTGTGTGTTTTATGTGTCCAGGTATGTTGATCTTCATTCTCCATTTCTCTATTTTAATCTCAGTCTATCTATCTCTCTTGCTATCAAAATAGTTAATGAACTGGAGTATTAGCGCCCGCGCGGCTCAGGTTTGAACAACCATATTCCATTCTTTAATTTCATTTTCATGTTCAATTTCAATTACTAACTAAATTAAATTATCAATTATTTATAGGTATGTTCAATGCTCTTAGTGGTTTGGGTGGTGCGGGTCTTTCAGATCCAAGTTTGGCTAACAAAGCAAATATTGCTTTATATTCAACTTTTGCTACCGTTGGATTCTTTTCTGGTACAATTATGAATACCATTGGTCCAGTTTACAGTTTAGCCTTTGGTGGGTCTGGTTATTCAATTTATATTGCTGCTTTTCTTTGTTATAAACACACTGCAAACGAAGGGTTTATTATCTTCAGTGGTGCTTGGTTAGGTATTTGTGCCGCTTGTTTATGGGCTGCTGCATCTACTCTTTATATGTCTTATCCAACAGAAGATAAAAAAGGTACTTATGTTTTCATCTTTTGGTGTATTTTTAATTTAGGTGGTGTTATTGGTTCATTAATTCCTTTGGGTCAAAATTTACATAGAGTCAATGATACATCTGTTGCAGATGGAACTTATATTGGTTTTTTAATTTTAACTATAATTGGATTTGTTTTATCCGTCTTCTTACTTCCAATTAAATATGTCAGAAGAACTGATGGATCCAAAATTATTTATCAAAAAAATCCAACTTTTGTTTCTGAAATGACTATGTTACTCAAAACCATGAAAAAAGAACCTTGGATCCTTTTACTTTTCCCAATGTTTTTCTCTTCCAATTGGTTTTATACTTATGAACAATCTGATTTCAACACTACCCATTTCAATATTAGAACAAGATCATTAAACTCTTTGTTATTTTGGTTAATGCAAATTATCGGAGCTTTATTAATTGGTGTTATTTTAGATTTTAAGAAATTCTCAAGAAGATCTAGAGGCTTAATTGGATGGGTGATTGTCTTTTGTGTTACTCATATTATTTGGGGTTGTGGTTATATCTTCTTAAAAGACCATTCAAGAGGTGATCCTGTTACAGATCCTGTTGATTTCAAAGAAGGTCGTTATATTGGTCCAATGTTCTTATATATGTTCTATGGTTTCTATGATTCTGTGTGGCAATGTTATGCTTACTGGATTATGGGTGCTTTGACTAACTCTGCAAGAAAAGCAGCCATTTATGCTGGTTATTATAAAGGTTTACAATCTGCTGGTGCTGCTGTTGCTTGGGGTTTAGATGACCACAAAAAACCTTATTCTCATTTATTTGGCTCTTCATGGGGTATGCTAGCTATCTCTTTAGTTATTGCTTTCCCTGTTTTATTCTATAAGATTGAAGAAACTACTTCTATTGAAAAAGATTTAAAGGATTCTGATGAAACCTATGAAGATGTTCTGGGTGAAAATGTCATTCCAGTGGAATCTAAGTCTTCCAAACTTTCCAAGGCTTAATTAATTAATTATTTATTATACAATAATTTAAACCTCCATCTTGTTTTTTCTGCTTTTGTTTTTTCTATTTTATTTCACTCTATTTTATATTAATCATATCAGTTAATTCATTATATGACTTTTTTTTGTACCTTTCTCTTCCTTTTAAGTTTAAGTTCGTACATATCTCTTGCTTTTAATGAACCTTTTTTGTCGATGACTGGATTGTCGATTCGAGCAATATAATTTTTCAAATAATCATTTCTACTTCTATTATTGAGTTAAAATTTCAAGGGATGATAGATACTTCTACATTTTGATAGGGTTAGTTTTAATCGTGTATTGTATTCTTTTTTGTTTTGCCTAATTCATCTTAAATGAAAACAAGAAAAATAAGTAGAGCATAACTTTTGGTATCACAATGAACCATTTCAATTTCCATTATCAATGTAGATTAATTAATTTAGGACTATTGTTTCATTCAAAATGAAACCTCCTATAATATAGAGTTCTCTAATTTTAATCAAGGATAAAACGTCGATTGACCTCGAAATTGACAATTAGCGAGAGCACGACTATTTCCTTTCCAGAAAAAATCAAAATCTCAAAGTGGCGAAAAGAAAAATGAGGATTATCTAATATTCAAACATGATACCTGTGTCTAGTCTTTTGAAGCTTGTTATCATCTTCGTTGATCAGTACCCTCTTGAACCGGATCTTGGAATGCCTTCTACGATAAATGACTTACGTCCTTTCAGAGGTCCAAATTTGAATGTTACTGTGGCATGCCCTGAATGTAAGGTGTACCCTCCAGAGTTGATTGAAAGACACAGTGAAGGCGATATTGTTTGTGCTTTATGTGGGCTAGTCCTCTGTGATAGAATTATCGATACAAGATCAGAATGGAGAACATTCAATAACGATGATCAGAATGGTGATGATCCATCTCGTGTGGGTGAAGCCACAAATTCGATTTTGGACTCTGATCAATTATCAACCGTTATTTCAGCAGGTGCTGATGGTGGTAGAGTTGCCAGAGAACTTAATAGAGCCCAAGGTAAATCTTTGGTTGACAAAAGGGACCATGCTTTACAATCCGCTTTTGCAAAGATCACTCAAATGTGTGATGGTTACCAACTTCCTAAAGTGGTCCAGGATGGTGCGAAAGAGGTGTATAAACTAGTCTATGATGATAAATTATTGAGAGGTAAATCACAGGAAAGTATCATGGCTGGTGCCATTTTCTTAGGTTGCCGCAAAGCAAATGCTCCTCGTTCATTCAAGGAGATTTGGGCTTTAACAAATGTCCCTCGTAAAGAAATTGGAAAAGTTTTCAAAATTATCAATCAAATCATTCAAAAGAAGAACACTGAACAAGGTGGTATTATCACTTACCAAAATGAGAGTATTTCAACCACACAAACTAATCCTGAAGATTTAGTTGGTAGATTCTGTTCTCATTTGGGATTAACTCCACAAATTACAAGTTCTGCTCAATTCATCGCTCGTAAATTAAAAGATGTTGGTGTATTAGAAGGTAGATCACCAACTACCATTGCTGCAACAGTCATTTACTTCGCTATATCCATTTTTAAACAAAATGTTTCATTACCGAAAATTTCTGAAAAAACTGGTGTATCTGAAGGTACAATCAAAGCTTCATTTAAATATCTTGTTGCTGCCAAAGAAAAATTGGTTGACGGAAACTGGGTTGAATCTGGTAAAGTCGATCTGAATGTGGTTGCCTGATAAAATTTTGAGATAAAGAATTTGAACTATTTATGGGAGTATTTCATTTAAAAGGGAAAATAATGTTATTTTATATGCAAAGAAAATGATTACAGTTTTGTGTTTTCAGTTTCTGTATCAAAATAATGAAGATAGAGAAAATGTAAAGACAAAATTTTTACTGAAGGATAGTTGCACATTTAGTTTATGGATTAATTACTACTTGACTGAGTTTTATTTGTTTTTGTGTGCATTATCTAATTAAAGTTATCATTTACAAAGTATCTGTTCCCATTATTCGTTAGTATTATTATTGTCTATTTGAGTTTTTTTGATTTTTTTTTACATAATCGTTAATACACAAAATTAGAATTACTTATCGAAACAGGAAACAAGAAACAAGAATAGTTATATAATTACACGAACAAATTGGATAGTATTTAAATTTGAGGTTTTTCCAGAAACACAGTATTCTAACTTAAACTATAAACAAGATCTTATAAACAAGAATTCTATATACGAATTATGTAACAGTTAAAAACGTACTAATTGAGCACTTTACTCTTTTTTCTCCCTCTTTTGGTAATCTTCAATCAATTGTCTTTGTAATTGAGGAGGAGCAGGTTGATATTCTTTGAATTCCATAGTGAATTCACCCTTACCTTGAGTAACAGCTCTTAAAGAAGAAGCAACACCAAATAAGTTATTCAATGAACAATCTGAAGTAATAGTGAAATCTTCAGCATTATTTTCAGTATCATTGATAATACCTTGTAATTTATTAACTAATCCAATAACATTACCTTGGAATTCGATTGGAGCAGTAATGACAACATTCATGATTGGTTCCAAAACAACTGGTTGAGAAGCCATAAAAGCTTGTTTGAAAGCAAAATGAGTGGCAGTCTTAAAAGCCATTTCAGAAGAATCAACAACATGGGTAGCACCATCATTAACAACCATATGAGCACCTAAAACTCTGGAACCGGTTAATGGACCCTTTTCACAACATTCTTCAAAACCTTTTTGACATGCTAATAAAAACTTTTCAGAAATCTTACCACCAACAATCTTAGTTTGGAAATGATTACGGAATTTGATATCTTCACCAGCAATGGCACCAATTTCTTCTGGATCAGTAAGAGAAGTGGATTCCATACTACCCATAACCTTGGCAAATTGACCGGCACCACCAGATTGTTTCTTGTGTGTGTAGTCAAATGGAGAGGAACCTAAAATGGATTCTCTGTAAGAAACTCTAGGTCTACCAACTGCACAGTCAACATTATATTCTCTCTTCATTCTTTCAACATAAATTTCTAAATGTAATTCACCCATACCACTAATAATAGTTTCTTTAGAGTCTTTATCGTAATGAACACGGAAAGTTGGATCTTCCTTTTGGAATCTATTAACAGCTTTTGAGAAATTAGCAGCATCTTTAGTTTGCGGTGTAATGGATAAAGAAACAACTGCATCAGGAACAAACATGGAAGACATAGAATAGTTCACTTGACCATCAGTGAAAGTGTCACCAGAAGCACAGTCAATACCAAAAGTAGCACAAATTTCACCAGCACCAACTTCATCGGTATCTTCCATATCATTGGAGTGCATACGAACTAATCTGGCGATCTTAACTTTCTTACCAGTTTTAACATGAGTAATCATCATACCTTTTTTAAGTTTACCTTGATAAACACGCAAATAAGTTAATTGACCATACTTACCTTCTTCTAACTTAAAAGCTAATGAAACATTAGGTAAAGAACCAGCAGAAACTAAGTTAACAGGAGTTTCTTCATTGTTGATATCTAGAGCATTATTTAAAACTTCTGATGGATTTGGTAAGAAATCACAAACAGCATCCAAAACAGGTTGAATACCTCTATTGGCTAAAGCGGAACCCATTAAAACAGGAGTAAATGTTCTGGCAATAGTAGATCTTCTGATAGCAGCCTTGATTTGTTCAGAAGTTGGTTCAACTTCATCAATAAAACATTCAGCAATTTCATCATCGACATCAGCTAATCTTTCAATTAAAACTGATCTTTTTTCTTCAACTAAATCTTTTAAATCAGCAGGAATTTCTTTTTCAAGTCTTAATTTTTCACCTTGAGTACCTTCAAAATAAACACATTGTTTATCAATAATATTAACAATACCAGAAAGATCTTTTTCAGATCCAATAGGAACTTGAATAGCAGCAGCGGACATCTTTAATTTAGAATTAATTTGATCAATAGCTTTCCATGGATTAGCACCCATTCTATCCATCTTATTAATGAAAGTGATTCTTGGAACATTATATCTCTTCATTTGACGATCAACAGTAACAGTTTGAGATTGAACACCAGCAACTGCACAAACAACTAAAACAGCACCATCCAAAACTCTTAAAGCTCTTTCAACTTCGATAGTGAAATCAATGTGACCAGGAGTATCAATTAAGTTAAAATGATAATCTTCATTATTTTTTTCCCATGAACAGTAAGTAGCAGCAGATTGAATAGTAATACCTTTTTCTCTTTCTAAATCCATATGATCCATTTTGGCACCAACACCATCACGACCTCTAACATCATGAATAGCCTTAATTCTACCAGTGTAATATAAGACTCTTTCAGTGAAGGTTGTTTTACCTGAATCAATATGAGCTGAAATACCAATATTTCTCATCTTACTTAATCTTTTAGAGTCTTCGTCTGAAAGTTTAGCAGATAACTCATCTAAAATAACTTTTTCTTCTGCATAAGTTTTTGAGATAGGAGTTGAGTGAAATAAACGTTGTTGAGTTACTAGTTTCTTAGTTTGAGACACACCACAACGTGGAACATTTTGAAGCCCTAGAAACTTTGGAAGTTTGGCAAACATAATTTTTGGTGTTGTTGCTTGTTGACTTTGAACAAAAGATAATAAAATTTAGTTGTCTTATCAATTTAGAAATCAACTATTGGATACTGTAAACTATTTCATAGTCCAAGTAATTCACGAACGAGTGAAAAAAAATAAAAATTGGGTTACGAATTACGTAAGCGCAAAATCACGTGCCAGGAATCATACCATGATTAGACTTTTATTATTATATTACAAAAATACTATATTACGTTTGTTAATTTTTTAATTTGTTAATTATTATGATAGCGAAAAATAGATACTTAAATTGTTTTGAAATAGAAAATACACATTAGAATACCTAAAGAGATAAATAAAAATAAACACATACAAGAAGTGGAGTTGGACGTGGACGTGAAAATGAAAATAAAACGATATTTGATGAATCTTTATCATCTAAATTAATATGTACATAATTTTGATTAGTTGACTAAATTGAAAACAAATAAGGCTAAAGCACCCAAACCGACAGTTGAAATAGTTTTAACAACAGCACCTTCACCTGCAGAAGAAGAAGAAGTAGCAGAAGTAGCAGTGGCAGTAGAAGTTGCTGAAGTGGCAGTAGAGCCGGTAGTAGAAGTAGTTTCAGCTTCATCTGCAAAGTCAGAGTATGAATAGTAGTCGTTATCAGTAGCATTGAAACAAGCTAAAGCATTGGTACTAACTTTAAAGACAGATTCTTCAACAAACTCAATATCAGAACAAGCATAATGAGTAACATTAGAGCTGTCATCAATAGCCATATATTCTAATTGAATGGTTGCGTAATCACCAGAATTAATAGAAGATGGGACATCTGGCATATAAAAACAAGTGTGACCAATATCAATTTCGTTAGTAACATTACCATTAGCCCATTCTTGGAAATCAGAGTTTTCATCTGGATTAGAATCGTAAGTAATCTTCAAAGAAACAGACCAAGCTTGATGAGATTTGGCGACTAAAGCAACGAAACCATCATCTAATGGGAAATCAGTTCTGTTACCAACACCAGAATAAGTACCACATGGAGCGATAGTTTCAGCATCTTCAGACCATTCTCTGTCTTCTGGATATAACATAGCAATCTCACCCATAGTATTAGCATATTCGGAACCATGTTCCAAAGCTAAAGCTTCAGCAAATGCGACTGGATTAGAGTATGGAACAGCCATAGCAGCAGCTTTAATAGCTGGAATCAATGTTAATAGGGTAGCAAATTGCATTATTGTCCTTGATTAAAAAGTATGAAAATCTAGAGAGTTTCTTTTCTTTCAAGAGAGAAAGTAACATCAAATAGAAAAATCTTAAAAAGAAACCATGTAGAATATATAACAGAAATGTTTTTTTTCTTGATTTCTAATTAAGAAATTGGCATTGTACCGGGCAGAAATATACACAGAAGAATAAACAGAAAGGATCGCAGTTAAGCGCATAGTTTGATTTTTTCAGTGTCGATTTTATCGGTGTTTTACCATTGGCAGTTATTACTGATGTTATTTACAATTAAACCGGGTTCTATTGTTTTTAAATATTACTGAATCTGGTAAATGTTGTAAATCAAATAAATATAGTAAATCTGTTAAATTTTATAGATATTTGATGATATCATATTATGACATTTAACTATTCTGAACCTTTTAATTGGCCATTTAATTTATATTTATATTATATCCGATCATAGGACCCTTTTATCGCGAAGAAATGTAATAGCCGTTTATTCAATATTTTAAACACTAGTACTACTAAAAAAACAAACAGTACCATATATGAAATGTAAAGAGCCAAATAACAAAGCATTCAATATTATTCCACAAGCATCAAGTAATTGATTTAATGTTTCTGTTCCTATAGAGTTATTACCATTTTCATTGGAGTCTAAGTCGCTAAAATCATCTGCTTTATTCATTTCAATGGGACTATTTCCACCTCTAGCTATTGCCATTTTAGTTGCTCCAATCTTAATATCTTCAAACATTTTTTTTGAACAAGTATCAATCAACTGATAAACTATAAATAAAACGATAAAATAGATTAAATAATGTACTAAAAAATGTGCAACAAACAAACCATAACTAACTTTACTTTTTTCAACTAACATATTATCATTATATGGACCAGTTGGTTGATCCATATTTTCAACAATATCTTTAATCTTAGAACTAGGTTCAAGAGATATAATAGGAGATAATAATTCTAATAATTGAATATCTTGCTTAGAAATGCTTGTAAAAGAATTAGTTTTTGAAAAGGTATTGGGGCTTTCATCATTAAATTCAATCGAAGTATTATTAGTCTGTCCATTGGTTTTCAATAAATACTCCAGAACCCTATCTTCTGGTGATATTTCTGGATCTTCAATATGTGATTTAGGCTTAACTTCAAAGTAAACTTTAAGTAAAGTACACACAATTATGTGCCAAATAAATAATGATAAAAATGAAACTGAAAGCAAAGCAAAATTGAACACTTTTAAATGAAGTAGCTCAAATAATGTTACAACATATTGCTGGATTTGATCATATCTTTCAAATGACTGCTGAACTTCTTCTAGACTCTTATAATCATTTTGAAATAATTCAATATTTTTCCCATCAACTTGCATTAAAAATAAGTAATTTGTTAATAAACGAATATTATTAGCATTTTGTTCCATAGCAATAGAATTTTTAATTGAGGTTGAATTTTGATCGTTTTGAAATTTCCCTGGATTCTTTAACACATTAAGTAAACTTCTAAAAGAAAAATTTAAATTAATCTTTTCAGGAATAGTGTTCTCAATATAGGTATTTGCTAAATATGGTTTACCTGATTTTATGGTACCTTTAATCTTACATTCAACACCAAAGAAAATTGTATTGCATGTTAATCTTACCAACCCATTCTCCAGAAAAACAGGTCCAGCATAGACTAAATCAAGATAAGGCAATGGAGGAAGTAAATATAATCTTGATTTATCTAATTCTAATTCAATATCATCATCAGAGTTTAAATCTGATGAAATTGTTTTCAAAAAATTACCCCCAGAAAATCCAGGATCAATGTCATTAAGATCAACAAATAAATGTGCAAATTTAGGTGCTTTCATGGCCCTTTGTGTTAATAAAGATGAATTTTTAAACATATTGTAAGTGTTCATATTTACTTTTGAATCACCAATTTCAAATTTATTTGAAAATAAAGTCATCTCTAATAAATAGTCTGTATATAATAAAACAAGGGAAAAAAAAACGAAAAATTGAATTATTAAAAGACGTTTAAATAGAGAATCTTTAAATATCATATTTGTAATTTAAGAGTTTGTTATAATTTAAGGATTTTACAACAAAAAAGAAGGGATGAAATAACTGATCAATCCCTTTGTTCGCTTACTTTTTGTTTTCACTGCTCAAATTAATGAACACAAATATATATTTGATTTTATAAATCTAACAAGTCACATTATCAATAAGCAACAAGAATTAAATGAAAAAAGAGAAACAATACATGAATTAACAAAATATGCAAAAAAACCAAAAAAAACATATAAACAACAAAAGATAACGAGAATAATTGTGCGATTACATTGAAGTTACAATACAAACAATAGAGCACAACAAAATTAAATCAGGTTCAAAAAGATAATAAATAAATTTGAAAGTGAGAATTGTAAAGATGATTATTGAAAATCATAGAATGTGACACCAGCTTTGGATCCAAGCACAATCGCATACTTAGAACCTGTATTACCTATAGAACACCAGTCAGAAATTGAATTAATATTCTCAAAATTCCTCAAATTTAGAATATCACCGGTATCAATCATCTTATAAATATGAATTCCTGATTCAGGCGATCTAACAAACATAAGAGAAGAGTCATCAACAGAACACCCTATGGTAACATTGTTTATGTTCTTCTGTTTTAATGGAATACGTTTGAAAGAATTTAAATCATGGAAATCCATTGCAAATATACCATGTGTTAAATTAATTATCAAATTTCTAGAAGTTAATAAATAATCTGTGAATTGAGATAATGCAACAATTTTGATATCTTCTTCTTCTTTCAACTTACTACTATTAATTACCATTTCTTGGAAGATTAAGGAACTTTGAGTCAACATTGCAATCTTACTTGCTTTGTTTGGCCCACTAGTAATAAATTTGGATGATATAATATCTCCATTATCATAATTTGTAGAAAAAAAAGGGATCAAATTTTTCTTATCAGAATCGACTTGTAATATTTCAATTGAAGAGCCCAAATTAATTAGAAGTAAATCGTCCAGAACATCAATATTTTTAATGTCTAAATCAGTTTCGTTGAATTCTAGGAATGGTTTTGATTTCTCAGAGTTTTCATCCAAAGCATAAATGAGCACAGATTTATCGCATGCAATGAATATGTAATTAATTGTAGCTTGTATATCAAACACAGTAATTATATCCTTAGGTAAATTGATTGTGTATTCGAGAACTTTACTTGTTTCCAAATTGGACCAAACTTTAATGAAACCACTTTCCGCAGAATAGCAAAAAAGCAATTGATTAATAAGTTTACATGAAGTAAAATTTGTGTTAATTATAATACTAGGTTTTGAAGTCGATCCATTGGAAGGGGAAGACACAACGCCAGTTGAACGCTTCATAATTTTGACTAATTTGTCCTTTTGCTTTTTCTGAAAACTTATAGACTCATCATCCGATGATTCAGTTATAGTTTCTGCATCACTGTCTTCAGAATTTTTATTTGGCACATTTGAAAGATCCAATTCCATGTGTTTCTTAGATCTTTCAAAAGGAGGAGCCAAAGAGATATCCATATTAATGTATTCATTTGCGTCTTGACTTTCTGAGGTCAGAACGTTAATATTTGAAGACTGAGGGCTAAACATTGTAGTAGTGAAATACTCTTTAGAGTTCAAATGTAAAGGATCTGCTAATTCTAAACTTGGTGCCTTTAATAAATGCATGATATCACTAGTAGCAGACTTCAAAAATTCTCTAGCCTTAACCAATTTTTCCACATCAATGGTATTAATTTCTCCTAAAATGTCTGCTTCAGCTTGATGATGCTGTTGTTGCTGTTGATTCTGAGTACCATTTGTAGTATTGGTATTACTGGTAGTGTTTCGGCTTTTTTTTGAATTGGAACGGGTTAGGGTTCTAAACAAACTACTACTCTCGCTGACATCAAAAGATTCTTTTTCTTTACCATTTTCAAAAACTTCTAATTTTTTTTCTAGTTCGATTACTTTATTGTTCAATCTTTCATTCTGAACTTTAAAGGAATTTCTTTCATTTTCCAACTCAACAATTTTTAATTTCAATGAAGATTTTTCTAAATCATTTATCATTCTATTCTTCTCTATTAATGTGAACTGAGATTGTAAATATTGCATTATACCAGGCAATGTATATTCTTTCTGTACTTGAGGAGGTTGAAACTGCGGAGCTTGCTGTTGTTGTTGTGGAGTTTGGTTAAAGTCACCATTGGATCTTTGTTGAACACCGTTGATTGTATCGGATCCAACGCCTCCACCACCGAACTGTGAGTGATCCATCTTGATATGTGATACTTAAGCTATAATTAAAGTTATAAGAGAGTACCAAGATAAGCCTGAAAAATGGAAAGCTGTTTCTGATAACTAATGAGATTTATTTGCTAGAATGTGGGAAGATTAATTTCAGCCTGTTGTATGGGATTTGGATGTTGCCTTGTCGTGTTGTTGAATTGGAAGGTTCATTGTTTTATTTTGACGTAGTTGTTTTTTGTTGTTTGTTGATCGAGTAAAAAAGCAAAAAGCCGCATTAACGGAGAGACTCGGGGTATTGATATTATATGCGATGGGTCTCTTTTTATATTTTAAACTAATATACAAACTTATCAATCATGTTTTACAAGCCCTCATATAGTTGGCTGCTTCAATAAACTCTTGGGTGTTATCTTCGAGGGTTAATATTGGTTTAGCTGTCCATCTTAACTTTTCAAAATGAGCTCTCACCTCATCAGCTTCATCTAGTCTAATCTCATTCAATCTGAATCCAGCATAACCATATTTGACTGAGAGATTGTTAATCTCTGAAATTTTATAGTCTGATATAGCCGAGTCACTAAAATTATACATCGAATCTAAATAGAAACGACGAACGAGAATTGACCAATTTGAAAAATTAGGAACATTGATTAATGCATCAGCCAAGATACCGTATGCTTTAAAAGGCTTATAATTCAAAGAGTAATTATCTCTAAAGTAATTTATCATTGCAACACCATTGTATATTTCATTTCTGCCACAGAAATATGCTACAAAGCACAAGAGTATATTAGGTGGAATGAAACTTATGATATTTGGGAAAACTGAGTCTAGATATTCCAATGCACTTTCAGGATCATCTCGTTGTAAATATAAACCAATCACCGTACAAATAATTTTATCATCTATAACGGTATTCATATCTTCCAAATATTCATTGAGCTCCCCTGGTGTAATATCTTCTTGAGTCCACTTAATGGCAATGACCTCCTCAATCACAGGACTCATGGGAAGTTTCAATTTTTTCATTTCGCTATATATGGTCAATTTTTCTAGTTGTAAAAATGATAGCATTATAAACCAAGTTGTCAAGTCAGGTCGAACTTCAAAAGCTTCCATATGATGAAGATAATTAGCACATAATCTATTCCTTTGTTTGTGCTTGCAATGAATCAATGAAAACAGAAGGATATTGAACGTTCGTATATTGGGATCAATATTTCGATCAATCATTTTATTCAGTATGAGTTTTATCTGATTGAACTTGTACCTCCTAGCAAAGAAATTCAATATTGTATTGTGTGAATCAATATCAAATACCAAATTCGAATTAATAATACTTAAATAGCTATCTGAAACAGACTGAAGAAGATCTCCTCTCCCTCTTGTCTTAACATGTGATAGTTTTTTAATATATTTTGGTAAAGTAAAAGAGTTCAAAGATTTCGGAATTTCAGGAATGGAGTAAATATGTTGAGAAGATTCCCTTAGTTCTTTCCATTGTTTGGAATTATGAGAAATCATTAGGGGATTGTTAACATCCGCTAGTTTGAAAAATTGTCGTACTATGTCCTTTTCAGAACCATAATCTGTTTGATTTCCAGGGTAAAATGGATGACTCTCATTAATAGACCTTAAGAATAAGTGTAAAGTTTCATTGGTTTTACTGGGTGGTGGACTTGTTGTCTGATTAGATATAGATCGTATTATTAATTTTCTAGTTGGAAAATATTTGGCAAGCAATCCAGATGACTTTATTAACAATGACATATAATCTGTTTATATACGACGCAGGTGATCTCTTGTAAACTTTTCAAAATTGGTTATACTATAGAAACCTTGAAAGTTTCAAAAATCAAAAATCAAAAAATCAAAAAATCAAAAAAATCAAAAAGTTGATATATCAACACAGCCTGAATCCCGATTCCTGGAAAAAAACGCGTTAAAGATGAAAATGTGCTTTAAAGAGTGATTTTATTCATCATAAATATACTTTGAAACTCCAGTCATTAATCAAATGACACTAAAAAATATGACTTCAGATATTGAGCAAGACTCATTACAAATAATTATACTTCCAACGACGTCTCAGCCCACAAAATCTTTCAAAACCATTAGACAAATTCACCCAACTACGGGAATCGAAACTGATTTCTTGATAATTGATGAACCCCATCCCACTAAATTATACGAGTTAAATAAAACAGATTTTAAAGATTCTTATGATGACAAGCAAAGATTGACCAAAGATTCTGAACCTTTGAAATCAATACTATTTATTTCGAATGATACAAATAAAGCCTCAGTTCCAGGTTTAGTTATTGGTAAACATCCAAAAATTTATATAGCTACAGAGTTCAATATCGTCTACTTATTATTAAAATATTTCTTGGAGACAATTAAGAAACAACGACACAGAAGTTTAACCTATGAAGATTTATCTGAACAATTTGAAGAATCTCAATTGTTGGGAGGTTTGGTTCAACTGGGATTTGATTTTACGAATCCTTTGAAAAAAATTTGTGAATTGATTCAAGAAGGTGACGAGACATTTTACAAAGTTTCCTTAGACAAAATAATTGGATATTTAAATGAGAAAACAATGAAAATAGTTTCCAATTTTCCGAAATCCATATATACTAAAATATCCAAAGTATTGGTAATACCAGAAGGGTCAACTGGTCGTTTGACATTGACCGATGAGCTTATCAACCTACACAAAACTAAAACATCCATTTCTTTGTTAAGTTCATATGTGGATTCTTTTTATTTAGATTTGCTTTTAAAAGAATATGATTTCGTACCGCTTGAAACCTTCATTAAAGAATTAGCTAAAATTGATGAAATGAACAATATTGCTCAACAAAACTTGGATAACTTGAACAAATCTCTTACAAATGATACTTCCCAAAATTCGAAAAAGAGAAAGGCAGCACCAGCTGCTAACAAGACCAAAAAACAAGCACTGAGAGTCCAAACCGGTAAGGGTGCCCTTGATATGTTTTTTAAAAAGAAAAATTAGGCAAATAATTTACATTGTATAATAGATATTTTTAATTTTACTTTTGATATCATTGAATATTTTTCTCATTCATTTAATAATCATGACATACATATATACAGAGTAAGATATACTATAATATAACACAGAATAGTTAAAGGCAAATCTATTGTTTACCAGTAACTTGTTTAGCTAATTCACCAGGACTGACTGAGTTATAAATATTCATACCACTAGCAATCATTTTTGGCAGATTATCTAAGTCCGAAGGTAAAATAACTGTATTGGTCTCTTTTGCCAACTTACTGAAGGCATCAACATACTTTTCAGCAATTTGTAAAGAAACAGCATCTCTTCCACCTGGAGTTTCTTGAATTGCTTGAGCAACTAATCTAATAGATTCAGAGTCTGCTTTAGCCTTTAATAAAACAGCATCAGCATCACCCTTAGCGAAATTAATCTTCTTGCTCATTTCAGCTTCAGACTTTAAGATTTCAGTTTGCTTATGGGCTTCAGAAATATTGATTTCACTGATCTTTAAACCTTCAGATTCCAAGATATTAGCTCTTTTTTGTCTTTCCTTCTCAACAACTTGATTCATAGAGTTAACAACATTAGCCGGTGGTCTAATATCTCTAAGTTCATATCTTAAAACTTCAATTCCCCAGTCTTTAGCAGCTTCATTAATTGAAACACTAATATTTGTATTCAAAACAGTTCTTTCTTTCAACACAGAATCTAAAGGCATTTGTCCGATTTCTGATCTCATTGTAGTTTGGGCAAGTTGAATAATGGCATATTGAGCATCTTCAACACCATATGAAGCCTTATAGGCATCAATAACTTTATAATATAAAACACCGTCCATTTCCAAAGTAACATTATCTGCAGTAATTGAGTTTTGAGAAGGAACCTCGATAGCAACTTCTTTCAATGATTGAACATATTGAATTTTATCAAGAACTGGCATCAGAACAGCTAAACCTGGTTCTAAAATTCTGTTAAACTTACCCATTCTTTCAACAATCCAAGCAGTTTGTTGTGGAACAAATCTTATTATTGTATTTGCTGGTAGTTTGGATCTATTGAAGTAATTTAATTGGTATGGAGACCCACCACCACTTGAATATGCCCTTGCAAAAGAGGTCAAAAGTTGCTTATTTGAGACGGTCATTAAAGCTCTTTGACCCGCCGTACTTTTGATTAGTTGTCTGCCTGTCAACATTGTTAATTATTTGATCTTCAAATATTGAGTAAGTTCAATGGTTCAGAAATAAAGTTGTTGTTACTTTGATTCGCCACTATCAAATTGAATTGGTTTCAACTCGTTCGATGAATTTGGTTTTTGCGGGTGAATTAATCGACGTAAACAGTCGCGTCGCTTAATTATTAGGGCAAATTTTTATTCAGACAGGCATACAGTATATATTTTCAGAATTGATATATAATATATATGTTTATCAAGACACTCAACCTATTCATTAAATCATTATTTTAATTGAAAATACAATGCCTCGTGATTATGATATATCTAACAATGAAAAACAGTTTGTTTTGGAAGCTTTAAAACAAGACTTGAGACTAGATGGTAGAAAATTGAATGAGATGAGAGACATTGAAATAAAAGTTTCAAAGGAAGAGTATGGGTATGTCGAAGTCAAGTTAGGGAAAACACAAGTTGCCGCAAGAATCAGTGCAGAAATAATAAAACCATATGAAGATCGTCATTTTGAAGGTGTTTTTTCAATATCTACTGAAATATCACCATTATGCTCACCTTTTTTTGAAAGTGGTCAAACATCAAATTCAAATCAATCATCTGATGAAGTTCTCATATCTAGACTTATCGAAAAAGCAGTTAGAAGATCGAATGCTTTAGATTTAGAGAGTTTATGTATCATTGCTGGATCAAAATGTTGGTCTATTAGAGCCGATTTACAATTTTTAAATTTTGATGGTAATTTTATTGATATTTCATGTATTGCAGTTATCACGGCTTTGTTACATTTTCGTAAACCAGATCTAGAGATTGATGGTGATGAGTTAATTGTTTTTGATACAAATCAAAGAGATCCTGTTCCATTATCAGTTTTACATATTCCAATTTGCATAACATTCCAATTTTACAATCCCAATGATAATGAAGAAAATATTAAAGGTGACTTGAATAACGAATTGATTTTGATTGATTCCAACTTATTAGAAGAGAAGTTAAGTCTAGGATCAATGACTTTGACATTGAATAAAAATAAAGAACTATGTCAACTATTAAAAAGTGGTGGTTTAAATATTGATGCTACGTTAATTATGAATTGTTGTACTGTTGCCAGTAAACTTGTGGATCAGCTAACTGATAAAATACAAAGTATATTAAAAAAAGATGAAGAGAGTAGAAAAAGTGGGATGGAGAAAGAATTACAGGTTGTTAATGATCGATAAGTTATTTTACCGCACTTTTTTTTCTTTGTTTCTTCGATATAGAATGTACCATACTAAATAATAATTCCACACCGTGAAATTAGAAAAAGCAGGTCAAATAAATTAAAATATAACAGTAAAGTACCGATCAAATAAAACATCAATTTAAGAAAGGCAGTTGTAGTAGTTAGTAAAAAAAAGTAAAGTTTCAAATTATGTAAGCAGTACATGAGTACCAAACGTTTAATAGACCAACATATCCTATAATTAAGGCTCTCTTTTTTTGTAGTGAATAACAGCATCTTTTCCAACAGGAAGGGTAATCATTGATTGATAATCAACTTCTGGAGCTTTTGAAGTCCATGTGTAATTTTGAATATATGTAACTAATAAACAGCCTAATTGAACATAAGCAAACTGTTCACCGATACATCTATGTCTTCCACCACCAAATGGTAAGTAAGGGGAAGAAACACCTTTAGTAATTTTACCAAAACCATAATCAACAGTACCATCTTCTTTAGTACTAGGAACAAAAGCACCACCAGCACCCGAACCAGCTAAATCACTCCATCTATGTGGTTCAAAATGATCAGCATTAGGGAAATAAGCATCATTAGTCATAGCAAAACCTGGTGAGACCATAACATAATGACCAACTGGAACAATTTGCTTTGTTCCTGGAACAGCTAATGGATTCACAACACCCCTAAAAATGGAATGTAATGGCATATGCATTCTCAAAGTTTCTCTAATGGTATCATTAACTAATGGTAAATTTTGTAAATCTTCATAAGCAAGTTCTCTATCACCTAAAACAGATTTAATTTCTTGGTATAACTGTTCTTGTAAGTCTGGTCTTTCACCTAAATGTAACAAGAACCAAGAGGAAGTCGAAGCAGAAGTATGTTGACCACCCATTAAAACACCAATTAGTAAGTTAGCAATTTCTCTGTCGGTCATCTTGGTACCATCTTTATAAGTTGAACTTTTCATTAAAGCATCAATTAAATCTCTGTCTTGAATGTCATTTTCCTTTCTTCTCTTTTGAATTAAATCCAAGTAAGTAGTAGCAATTGTTTCATGAGCTTGATCTCTTCTTTTATAAGAAGGTAAAGGTAAATTTGGGAAGATAAAGTTGATTGGAGTAAAACCTCTATCTAAGTCACCGTATAAATCAGCAAAACCAGTGTTCAATTTTTCTCTTAATTCTTTACCTAACAACGATCTTGAAGCGGTGAAAATAGTAATTTCAGGTTGAACCTTTAAAACATTAACGGTACCTTCGCTATTTTTAAATTGATTATCAGTCTTGAAGTAATTTAAAATCTCTTTTCTAATTAAAGGAACATAGCTAGCAAATTTTTCTTTAGTCAAGGCGACTTTAGCAAATTTCTTTTGATCCATTAATTTCCAATTTGGACAATCATAAATGACACCTTTACCAAACACTGGTGTGGTTAAATGAGTATAGGCTTCTTCAGCTGAAACATCGGATAACTTAGCGTTTAAAACAAATTCATGACCTTTTGGTCCTAAATAAACAGTCATAACTTTACCTAACATCAAAAAGGAAAAACAATCACCATATTTCTTTTGACAGTTACCAAAAAATTCATAAGGTTGAATACCATAACCTATAGCAGAACCAACCCAAGGAATCCAGTAGTGAGCCATAGGAACTCTATCATTTCTTAATGAATATAAAAATTGCCAAATTATTGAATATAGGAATGGAGTAAAAGCAACTAATAAAACCTGTTGAATAGTGGATAATTCCAGAAATTTCTGAACTATGATAGTACCAATAGATTGGACTTCTTGAACGAAAGATTCAATTGCACCCATTATAACTTTATTTTGTTTAAGAGTCTATACGAAATGAAAATAAGGAATGTTTTTGTTCTTACTTTTTTTTTTCACTTGTTCAGTTTTAGTTCGAAATAACGAGTTGCTCAAAAAAAAAACACGAAAGTAAATAGTAAATAAGATTTAGTAATATCTTATGTTTAATGAAGACTGTAAAAAAAACTTAGTTTAAGTGAACGACTAGAGTGGGCAACGTGAACACGAAAAAAGGTAGCTCAAACAATTATTTAAATAAACCCAGCGCAGAATTTAAACGAGCGATCGAGCGATTGAGCGATCAGATCTCGACTGATTTTTTCGTATAGTCAAATCACAGCGTCCGGAGAGGTAATCCCATTTTTCCATTTGAAGTATTTCCTTAGATTTAGAAGGCATAGCTTATACTGTTTTGGTAAGTTACTAATATATAAACTTAGGCATTTCTTACGGGCCAATGAGCACCAAATATGTTCCTATATATTTTAAAAATTCGAAATTCGAAGTTTGAATATTTTAAATCTGAAATCTGAGGGATAGATTCCGGATTTTGAATTTTCACTACTATAGTTTTTGTACCAAATAGTTCAAAACCGGATAAATATTATACTTATTTTATACATCACTACATTTGAAAATTGTAATCTTTAACTATGCAATTTATATATATATATATCGAATAAAGGTTCAGTATGTACAAGCCTCCTTAGTTTTATCCAACTGAGAAGCGAAATCTTCAAGTTATTCATGGTATATTTAAAAAAACCTAGAATCCCAAGTATTCTTCCCATGTTGTATAACATGAAAGATAAAAAAAAATGAAAATTCTTCCAAGTAATCACAGATTAGAAAAGAAAGTGATTTGCCTATTTCTTCGCTATTCTCTGTTCATGTGTTTCCATGTTTAAAACTGGTATTTCTTCTTCAGAAATTTTAACTCCTTTACCCAGCGTCACCAACTCACTCATGATATCATCACTATGCTTATTCTTACAATCGATGGTTTGAACTTTACCATTTTCTAGATGGATTCTTAAAATACTTGGGCATTTTAATTGTTCATCTTTTGTTGGACATTCAATTCTTTGAACATCAATAGCTAGTTTAGGATTATGGAAAGTTATGGTTCTTAAATTGAATTTCCAAAATTGTCTAGCACCCATATGACCATAGGCATTCATTTTCTTGAATAATAATTCCAATTTAACAACATTTGGAAATTTATATGTTGAATTTTTGTAGTTTGCTATGTTATTTAAGTTTGCATATTGTTTTAAAACTCTTGAAGCTGGTAAGCCTTTTAAGAACAATGGTCTTGCTGAATTTGCTGCTGCTGACATTTTGACTTGAGTTTGTTGTTGCTTTGTTTTTTGTTCTATTCTGCCCAAATTATACGATATTTATGAACAGAATTAATGGAAATTTGATAGTGTTTGAAAATTCATAAAACATATTTGTTTGGCGCACGACACAAATAAAAAAACACCTGTACACCATTGATCTGGTATTATTGTTTACAATATATGATTTATCACATTTTAAATTTTAAACTACGTGTCTATTCATATATACTAACGGCATATTTATATTCAATATTTATATTTATACTTGTATTTATATATAATGTTATTAAATATAGCCAACAATGATTTAGGTTTATTGAGCACAATTCCAAAACCTGGTTTAAACGATGAAAAATATAATCAATTTAAATACAATTCTACTCCTATCAAGAAACAACAATATTCCCAAATATCTAATCACTCCTTCAATTGCAGCGAAGATGAACTACATGAGTCCAAAGATATTTTCAGTAGGATCATAAATCTTACGGATGAAGAAGTAGAAAATAATGAAAATGAAAATGAAAAAGAAAAAATAAGCAGGAGTCTTCCTGCAAGCAATAAAATTGAAACACAATTAAATGACCCCTTCACTTCAATATCTGAGAATACAGATCGTAATTCTTGTTCAACCAAAGATAATTCTGAATATGGATTACAGAAGATCAAAGATGAATTAGAAGAGCTAATTGAATGGAACAAAGCTGGGGTTTCCGAGATCGAGGAAATATTGCATCACATAAATTTAAACGATACAGTTAATGGTTTTGATAATCTTTGTCGAAATAGCCTGAATAGTAAGTTTGAAAATCACATTTCATCATCAACTGTGGAAAATGACTTTCATATGAATTTTTTAACCTCTGATAGCAATAATAATTTGAACGCACTTGTAACTTCTACACAAAAGTTATTATCATTACAGGTGGAACTGCCAAATGGAAGCTGTTCAAAAGTCAACTGTATAAATCCTAAAGTTCAACAAAATGCTCAAAATCTAAAGCACACACTAAATATGCTAGTGAGATCATTGTAATAAGATACCCATTGTTCTTTTTTTTGCTCTGTATACATTTTACTTCTTTTCTATTAAAATCTACCATGAATATTATTTCATTAAAGCGTTAAAACAAGTGCATTGCAAATATATGTACAAGATATGAATATGTATAAAACTATTAAATTTTCACCATAACTTAAAATTAGATTCCAACCTGCTGACTGAGTAAAACAACCACAAGAAATCTCCTGTTAAATTTAATTTCCCAAATGATCTTTTTTTGAGAAATAATAGTATTACACAACTCTAGGAGCTAGAGAAACAATTTTGTTAAAGTTTTTCTTTCTTAATTCTCTAGCAACAACACTTGACACTCTGGTACCAATAGGTTCACCCTTTTGATTAATTAAAACACAAGCATTATCATCAAATCTAACAACAGATCCATCACTTCTTTGAATTGGATATTTGGTTCTAACAACAACAGCTCTACAAATATCACCTCTCTTGACTCTATTTGAAGCGGTGGCACCGGTAATTTGAGATGTTAATGGTTTAGCTTCTTGAACAACAACGACAATCTTATCTCCAACCTTTGCAAAATTCTTTGGGTTCTTTCTTAGAACTTTGATACATTCAACTAATTCTGCACCAGAATTATCTATCACTTTCATAATTGTTTTCAAGTAAATCATTTTAATATAGTACTTGTGTGTGTGTTTACAATAAGTTTACCTTTTCTTCTAATAAACGATTAGATGGTTTCTTTCAAGTTTGAGTAACTTGTTTGAGGTTGAGCTACCTGAAAAAAATGGCAAAAAGGTAGGGTAATAAATTATGATGGCGCATTTATTTTATATGTGGCGCAGCGAAATAAGAGGCAAAATGAGAAACGCGTATTTTTCAACTGTTGTAGTATTAATTTGTCTTTTACGTGAAGGAACAGATGCATAATACCTCATCAAATTATATCAAACTTTTCAATTGTTATTCTACATAAATATATTAACAATGGAATCAATAAGAGTAGATGCTACGATGCTTCAACAATTTACTAGAAAAACTGTTCGTGTGCTAGGACAGATAAAATCTATCGATTCAGCAAACTCATCATTTCAATTAGATTGTAATGGTTTAATTACAATACGCTTTCAAGGTGGTGATTTAAGTGAAGAAGGATTCACAGTTGGAAAATTCTATGAAATTATTGGTATGGTTGATGATTCTGATTTAACTGTTAAATCTTTACAAGTTATTGATATGGGAGAAAGTTTAAATGAAAGAGCGATTCTTCAAATGGTGAAAATGTCCCATAAAGTTCCTGAATTATTTTATACAACTTTTACTTAAATTTTATTCTATCTTCTATATTATTTAATTAGATAGTTTAACAGAAATATATCTACATTTCTCGCGTGATATTTCAGTAGTCATAGAAATTATTTTTCTATTAAAGAGAAATACAAAATACGATTGAAAAAAAAACAGACAAACAAAAAGAAAATTTCAACAACAAAAAAAAAATAAAGAAGAAAATGTACATTTTGTTTAAAGATTAAAGACCTGAACACAAAGAAAGATTATTGAAAAATAATAATCACAAATAATCACAAATAATCTAATCATCCCATCTTCTCTTTTTCATTCTTTTATCACTGCTGTCAAGAGATGCACTGACTAATTTTTGACTGGCAGGATACCAACCTACTTCACTAGGGAATGGCGCCGGAGAAGCATAGTTAATCGCAGAACTCATAGTGTAGGACCAACCAGGAGTAACAGTTGAATAAACGTTTGGAGATGGTTGAATAGTTGAATAATAAGAAACTGAAGAGGATGCAAATCTTCTAGACCAAGTTGTGACAGTAATTGTAGATCCAGGTTGCATCTGCATTGGAGCATATCTTGTTTTACCAGTTTGTAAAGTATATGTCACAGAAAAAGATGCAGATACAGCACTAGCGTCAACAGAAACTGAAGTTTGAGCATCTGGAGAATCACCACTACCTGATGCTGTAACTGAACCAGTCATGCCAGATAACTTAAATCTAGGACTATAATGAATTGTTGTACCTGTTGCGAATACGGCATATATTTGAACATAATAGTTACCATCAGAACCAAGGTCAGCATCAACAGTCATAGTATATTTGTAGTTAGTGATATCCGATGAAGAAACCGTAACAGTACCAAGATTTTTAATATCATCGTTTGGACCTGTCATTAAACTGAAATGATATGATTCAACATCATCTAATGATGGATCATTACCGCTATCTTCCCAAACCAAATCAATTGAAACACTACTTCCAGAAGCTTTGAAAGTGTCACCAGAACTAGGAGATGTAATATCAACATCGGCTAAAACTGGTTGAAAAAATAGTTTTGATATAAGTAAGAAACCAAATATTAAAACGTTCATTATGTTCTTATGTGTAATAATTTATAAGTTTGTGTATAATACTTATAAAATTTAAGACTGAAACCAAAAAAAGAGGTAGCAAGTGATCAAGTGGTTATTATTTTGTAAAGATTTAACTGTTTGATCTAGTTGCGTAAGAGGATCTCTATAGAATGACGTGGAAGACTCAACAGAATACTGAAAGAGTTTAAGACACAAGTGGTTTTAAAAAGTTTAATATATCAGAAAATATCCGCGTACTAGTTTGAAAAGCAGAAAAAAAAAAGTGAAAGTGAGTAAGTAACCAAAAGATTAAAGAAAATTGTATACTTTGGTGTACCAAAGGTTTTTGTTGTTCAGCTTAGCAATTTGCAATTGAGTGTTCTGTTTTTAATTTTTTGGTTTCAGCCAACAAAGACGGCTGTCGCAATAGAGCGGCGGCGTGGGGTTTTATAGGCTGAGCGTGTCATTTTTTTCATACTTGGTACAACTACACTATACTATACTATTTATATGCTTATGAGAAAGAAGATTAAGCTTCTAATAACTCTTCAATGAATTCTCCCACTTTATCCCCCTTTCTCATTAATGCTTCACCAATTAAAAAGCCAAACACACCATTCTTTTTGTAATTTTTAACATCCTCAACACTAGTAATTCCACTTAAACCAAGTAATATTATTTCCTGATCTTTTGGAATCGAATCATTCAAACAAGTTGTAGTATCTAGGTCAACTTTGAAATCATGTAAGTTTCTATTATTAACACCAATAACACGAGCACCAATTTTCAAAGCGTCACTCAATTCACTAACATTGTTAATTTCAACTAATGGTTCCATACCCAAACTATTAGAGTATTTGAATAATTCAGATAATAGATTAAAATCTAACATTTTAACTATCAATAAGACAGAATCGGCACCTGCTAATCTAGCCTCTAAAATTTGATATTTAGTGAAAATAAATTCTTTTCTAAGAACACAAGGTCTATTTTCAACTTTATCAATTGCTATTCTGGCTAATTTTAAATCATCCAAAGACCCTTTAAACCAAGTTGGTTCAGTTAGCACTGAAATGGCAGATACATTAGATTTAGCATACTTAAGAGCTTGAGTAGCTGCATTGGCATTCAAATCAATATCACCTTTAGAAGGAGACGCCCTTTTGATTTCACTCAAAATGGCAGCTTTATGCTTACTCACATTTTGATTTAGTCTATTATAAAAATCAATAGATTTTGGAGCTAGGCCTAATGATAAATACGATTCCAAATCTTCAAAAGATTTACCAGGTTGTTTAGAAATGATCTCATAGTCTTTCTTTCTTTGGGTATAGATCTTCTCTAAAATAGATTCTTTTGCTGTTTTAACAAGCAAACGGCTATCTTTTTCTGAATCTTTCCAATAACCACCTTCTGCACTTAAAATGTTTCTAATCATCAAATGGCCTTCTTCAGTTAAGATAGATTCAGGGTGGAATTGAACACCTTCGATAGTATATTCTCTGTGCCTCACTCCCATTATAATACCATTATCTGTTTTTGCAGTGACTTCTAAACAATCTGGTAAAGTACTATCAGAACCTGCTAGAGAATGGTAACGAGTAACAGCGACACCTTGAGGAATATTTTTAAACATACCTTTGTTATCATGTGTAATTGTTGAAGTTTTACCATGAACAATTTCACCAGCATATTCAACATTTCCTCCAAATACTTCGTAAATACATTGTTGACCCATACAAACACCAAAAACTGGTGTCTTACCTTTGAAATGGTCAATAACATCTCTTGAGATACCTGAATCAGTCTTTGGGTGACCTGGGCCTGGTGAAATTAATAAAATATCTGGATTGATTTCTTCAATTTCTTTCAAAGTAATTTTATCGTTACGATAAACTTGAACATCAGCACCTTCTTGACACAGATATTCATACAAGTTCCAAGTGAAGGAATCATAGTTGTCAATTAAAATAACTCTTTTATTAATAGGTTGTGGGCTTGCCATTATATCAAAATGTCTTCCGTTATTAAATTGAATTCAAAATAAAGTTCTTGTAGAGAAGTGAAAAATGATAGTATTCCAATCATTATATTAATTGCCATTCATAGCTGAAAAATCATGACTCACTTAATGGTGCAAGGATGCGCTTATGTTAAATTATCTTCGAACGATCGACTAATTCGACCCAAGCATTTAATTATCCAGAGAACCACATCAATCCGTGTGCTGCATTAAACAAGGCCCTTGAAATAATTGAATTGTTTTTTGCTAATTGTTTTTCTTACATTTAATAAATCAATATATCAGGATGACTTCTAGATATAGAGTTGAATACTCTTTAAAGCAACATAGAAGGGATGGTTTAATTGAATGGATCAAAGGTCTTTTAGCTACCCCGTTTGTTTTATATGCTGTCAAATCTAATGGGATTTCTGCTGTTGATGAACTAATGACTAATTCAGAAGCCAAAAGAAGATATGCTGAGATTTTCAATGATTTGGAACTATTAGTTGATGATCATATTGAAATGTCAAATTCTGGTACTCCTGAAATGTCAAGACTAAGACAATTAGTTCCTTCAGTTGGTACATTCTTCACCAAATTATCACTAGAAAAGGCATATTACATTGAAGATGAGAGAAGAAGTATTTCTAAAAGAAGACTTGTTGCTCCATCTTTTAACGACATAAGATTGATTTTGAATACTGCTCAAATACTATCTCTAGCTACTAATTTCCATTCTACCAATGTTCGTGAACCTCAAGCCAAATTACAATTGGTCACTTTTGATGGTGATATTACATTATATGATGATGGTACTAATTTAGATTTTGATTCTCCTTTGTTACCATATTTGATTGGATTGCTAAGAAAAGGTCTATATATTGGTATTGTTACTGCTGCTGGATATAAAGAAGCTGAAAAATATTACGGTCGTTTATCTGGTCTCATTGAATCAATAAAATCTTCGGATAAATTAACCGATTTACAAAGAGAAAATTTACTAGTTATGGGAGGTGAAGCCAATTATTTATTTAGATATAGTAATAAAGAGGGTGGATTGGTTGCTTTTCCTAGAGAAAAATGGTTTTTGGAATGTATGAGTTGCTGGGATGAAGCAGACATTGCAGCTACTTTAAATTTTGCTCAAGAAGGGTTGGAAACCTACATAAAAAAATTGGATTTACCAGCCTTTGTTATTAGAAAAGAAAGAAGTGTTGGTATTGTTGCTAAAGAAGGCCATAAATTAATTAGAGAGCAATTAGAAGAATTAGTTTTAAGAATTGATAGAAGTTTGAAGCAATTCCCTCCAGCTCAAAAGATTCAATGGTGTGCTTTTAATGGAGGATCAGATGTTTTTGTTGATATTGGTGATAAATCACTAGGTGTCAAGGCATTGCAACAATTTTTAAGAAATAACGATGGTAATAAGATTGGTCCAGCCAGCACTTTACATGTTGGAGATCAATTTTCCTCAATCGGTGCCAATGATTATGCCAGTAGAACAGCAGCTACTACTGCTTGGATTTCTTCTCCTTCAGAGACCAAAAATTTGTTGAAGGATTTAAATGAATTCTTAGACAATTGGGCTACTTATTAATTGAAGCCAATCCAATTATTTTCTAAACTAACTTTTCTATTTGTATAAAAAATTGTATTTAAATTTCATAACTACTGATAAATCTTTCATTCTTGTGAGTTTCATGTTTGTAGAAGGCTCTCTTAGGTAGAGTAAGTAAGTTATAGTAACGCATATATACTAAATACGATAATGATAAGAGTTTAATAAATAACTTGATAAATCGCACGCGCCGCCCAAAGGAGCCGATAAGAAATAAAGAAAGCTTTTTGTACCTAAACCCATGTGATCCTTTGCATTGTTTATGTTTGCCTCCCTTTATCATATCACTTTCTTAGATACTACTTTTACTCTCTATATTGCTCTTACGTTTACAATCTTTAGTTTCCAATTCTCAATTACTTTAATTTGAATTCCAACCTACACAATGTTCTCATCTTTATTTCAAGTCATCGGATTTGCCGTTGGTTTTGTCTACCCTTTAAATGAAACATACAAAATCTTGTTAGCTTCAGAGGTTAGAAATCAGCAAATTTCACGACAACTATTACAATCTGTTAGCGGTAAGGTTCCTATAAATACTCAAGAAGTTGCTGAAATTCACAGATGGTTTACATATTGGCTTGTCGTCGCTTTGTTCCAATTTGTGAAGGCAACAAAGTTAGTTACGTTCATCGGTAACTTAATTCCTTTCCAAAACTTGGTCTTCCTATATTTAAGAATATGGATGGTTGCTCCTCTGGTTGATATTAATGGATGTAAATATACTGGCTCTCAAGTTTTATATCAATTTTATCTATCAAAATGGTTGGCTGGGCTAAACCTTTATATTGGTAACATAAACATGAAAGACCTCTACTTGTTTGGGTCTCGAATTTACAATTATGTCATCGAAAACTATTTCCCGAATATGGAATTCTTGAAAGTTGGATTGAGAGATGTTCCTTCGTCAGGATCCACATCTTCTAGTTCTTCAAAGGAAAAAACATTAAGAGACTTGTTCCTGGATTACTGGAAATCTGGCCCTTCAACATCATCTGCTGTGGCTTCTTTCCCACTAATGGGTTCTTTGAGATCTGAAGCTGGAAATCAATCAATCAGTGTTGGACATTTTACTGAGCTCTACAATGAATTTTTTCCACACTTATTGTTACAATCATTATGGTCTCCAATCACTCCTTTGTTCCATTCTTCATCTACATCTTCTTCTCAAACCAATATTATTCAACCAGGTTTAGATATGGAAACCAGAAATATTAAAGAGGGATCTCAAAGCTCTATTCTAGAAGGATTCGATATAGTCAGTAAAGATGAACTGAGTAAGATTTCTTCAACGAATGATCAGGCTTCTCTTTTGGTTTCCGGATTGCCTAAATTTGTTAACAATGCCATTGATTCAATTGATGTAACAAAGAAAAACTATGTTTCTGGCTCTTCCTTGTCAAGCTTAGAGGTTGTTTCAACTCCAGTAAACATTCAAGAATCTGAATCACCTAGAAGAACTTCATGGTTTGGATGGTCAAGATCAACTTCAACTACGGCTTCACCTGACACTCCTACTGGTTCTGTTGCTACAATTTCTGCTTCCAAACAAGAAGCCAATAAAAAGACTGATTGAATCTTCTTCTGCATTTTTTATTCATCAACGCTGGCTAAACTCTAACGTTATTGTTTTGTCGTATATTTCTCTGAATTTTTTTATTTGTTGCTGGTTTTACATTAAATGATTTATTAATATTTTATCAAGGTGCTGGATTAGGGTTTTTATTGCAGTTTATTGCTGTTTTCTGTTTACTATTTGGGATCAATATCTTGATTTCAGCGTTTTCTTTTCCATTTTTTTCTTTTGGTTGTTCTTGTTTTTGTTTCTGTTTATTCGTTTATTTCATTCAAGTGGGAGTTTTACTAAGGCCAAGTTTTTACTGTGTTATTGTATAGTTGGGTTTCTATTTTTTTATGATATCCATGTTGTTGCGTATTCATTACACAATATTTTACGTGAATTCGTTATTTTTGTTATTGAATTTTATATACATTGGATATTTTTATTGCTATTTTAACACACATTCAACGATATACTCATTCTAGGTGTATGGTCTATGTACGTAGTGATCTAGTGTGAATTATGCTAAGGAATATATTATGTAAAGAATGGAAAATAAAATGTTTTATATATACAGGTGTATCTATACAGAACAGTTTTTCATTATCAAAAAGATACTATCTTTTTTTTATTACTGTAATGGAATATGCTGTTCGATCAACTTTTCAGCGCCTAAGAGTTTACGAGAGGAAATATCTCTTCTCTTTGTGTTTCTCATTTGTCTCTTTAAAGTCTTTGGAATGAAGTTCATAGCTCTTGGGCTACGATCAATAATACCACCAAATGCCTTTGACGGTTTTAGCTTGTCAGATCCAACTGCAGAGTGCTTGTCTTCTCTATAAGTTTTCAATTCTTCAACTAATTTCAATTCATCTTTAAATTCTGCTGATTCTCCTGGCCAAACAAATGGATCTATTAAATCCACAGTCATTTTCTTTATTTGTGGTTCTCTAAATCTACCTCTGTATGGAGCAGGTAAAGATCTAGTAAAGCTAGCTGGTGTTAAAGTTGTGGTAACATGACTAACTCTCAAGCCATAAATATTATATAAATAATCTCTCAAATCCAACTTATTGAATGATTTAGGGACAATGAATTTAGCTTGATATGGGGTATGCTTTGCATTTGGTCTTAATAAACAAATTCTTGCTGAAGGGAAAAAAATCTTTTTGGCACCCTGTCTGAAATTTGGTTCATCTCTTTCTAATGACTCTCTAACTAATCGAACAATCGACTTAGAATGTAATGCTATTTTGGATCTATCAGCTCTTGGGGACTTTTTTTGAGCAAATGGTTTAAATCTACCTTGGACAATAGTTCTTTTTGATATGGAAAGAACGGAGGAGAAAATTGGTTTTTGACTCGTTATTACTGATGATGAAATTATTGAAGAAATCATGGTACAATATGAGTGAATGTTTAATATCTTCCTGTTGTATATTAAAGTTGTAACTTTGTTATACACATAGTTTGATGATATCTCCAATTACGATCAACGAATTTTTCATTTAGAGGATCCATGCCGGGTAACTTCATCTCACGACTTCTTCTTACGTACGCGATTGGGTAATTAAGCAAAAATCCTACTTTCCTACAAAACAATTAACCAAGATTTGAATATCTCTATCTAGTATCTACTCTTTTTTTATAGCTGAGTATATTACAATTTGTTCTCTGATGTATTTTTGAAAAGAAAAAAAATTGTTTAAGCTAGAGTTGGGAAAATTTGGTAATTCTGATACCCTTTTGTTTCCTCACTCAACCTGAATCGATAAAACTATTCCTTTACGTTAGGCTGTAATCTTAGTTTCAAAAATGGTCAATCGAAGTTTTATTGTTTCCACTTTTAACTGTGAGAAATCCATGCAATCTAAAATCTCTCATTTCAATTCATAAAACAATGCAAGAAACTATATTAATAATTTAGATAAGAGATATCTATATGTACAAGTTTGAATGGTCCATTAGAGTATGAACTGTTTATAACTTTCTTCCGCCCATTTTCTTTTGATATTCTTCCATCACTGACTTTCTTTGTTGTAGATCCTTCATTCTTTTTTCAACTTGAGGAGCTTGATCAGCCCAAGCAATTAAATTTTGTTTATAAGGATGTTCAGAACCATCAAATACCTTCAATCTTTCTAGTCTAGCCCATCTGAGTTTGTTTTTTGGTAACATTTTTGAGACAGCTCGCTTTAGAATTTCACCATAACCTAAATCAGCAATGACTTTTTCCATTGGAGTAGCTTTACCAGAACCTGGTCTTGTTGTGTGGGACCAATAAGTTTTTTCAGACAACTTGTGGCCTGTAACTTTCAAAAATTGACAATTCGAAACAACGACATAATCTCCTGTATCTTGAGTTTCATGTGCTATTGGTTTGTGTTTTCCTATTAATGTAATTGCTATTTGTGTTGCTAATCTACCTAAAGTTCTTCTCTCTTCACCTAAATCAATATGATGCCACACACGAGAAAACCCAAGACCAGCTCTTCCAATTTTATTAGACATATTGTTTTGTTCAAGGATTAAATCAGCTGTATATGTATATCTACTGAACTTTTAAAAGTTAAAGATCAATAAATTCATAGCTTTCTTTCTTTCTTCAAACTCCAACTCCAAAAACTTTCAGCATAACCGTAGTGTGCACAAACTTTTTCTGTTCAGTGCGCGCACTTTATGCTGCTTTCCTGAAGTTCAATGAACATCAAAAACACTCAGATTTACTATATCTACCTACTAGCTTTAAATAAAAATTTCTAACTATCAACATTTAACTCCATCGCAGTGTTCTCTCAATTGAAACGCTTGTGAACTCTTAAAACCAGTTATAATTCTTCATTATTTTGCTTCTGAATATTAAAATCATTGGAAATCAACAAACTAATTTATCTACCATATTGTGTATTTTTCAATCTGCTTCATCGTTGTACATTATTTAAAGCATTATCAAATCTGCATTTATATAAAATCATAAATTCGTTATTACTAAAACTTATTTTTCATACAAAAACATCCAACCACAAAAAAACAAAACCCACATTCACAATAATAAACAATGTACTTCATTAAAGATTTAGCATTAAATTTAACGCTACATCCTTCATATTTCGGACCACAGATGAATCAATATTTACGACAAAAATTATTGACAGATGTGGAAGGAACCTGTACAGGCCAATTTGGTTATATTATCTGTGTTTTAGATTCAATGTCGATCGATGTTGGTAAAGGTAAGATTATTCCAGGTAACTCAGGTTATGCTGAATTCGAGGTTAAATATAGAGCAGTTGTTTGGAAACCTTTTAAAGGAGAAGTTGTTGATGCTGTTGTGTCAAGTGTCAATAATATGGGGTTTTTTGCAGATGTTGGTCCATTATCAGTATTCATTTCGAAACATTTAATTCCAAACGATATGAAATATACTCCTTCTCATACTCCACCTGCCTATATTAGTGAAGAGCAAGTTATTATGAAAGGTTCTAAAGTCAGAATAAAGATCATTGGTACTAGAGCTGATGTTAATAGTATCAGTGCCATTGGTAGTATTAAAGAGGACTACTTGGGCCCCTTGTAAAATATATCTGTCTTATTGTTGTTTCTTTTTTGTACTTTACTCTTTATTGAATTTACATTGATGAATTTTCTAGTAATATTCATCCTATCTAATATAATTAAACATGCTACGTATTACAAATTTATTGAAAGACCACTGAATAAAATAGGGTTTACCGAATTAGTTGACATGTGGGCACTATGGCCAGCAGCGCCTCTCTGAATTTCTTTTAAGTTGAATCCGCTAATTCAGATCATTTCACTGATTACAGCCTACTTCTCCCCTTCTCTTTCTCCTTCTTACTATACCTCTTTTTCTTTCGACTCTTCTTTAAACATTAGATACGCATTCTAAACTTCAAAATGTCAGCTTCAATCAACCGTTCTTTAACTACTGTGAAAACTGTATGTCTTGTCATTTATCATATACTATGATTCATTCTCTTTCGTCATTTCATCCATGATGGCAAGAACAAATATAATGTCTATAATATTAATACTAACTTTAAACTGTTTTTTAAAACTTCAAATTTGACATAGGAACTTGAATTTTTATTAGAATCCAATGTTCTTACTCAATCATTATATGATCATATTTTGACATCTTTACCAGCTAAATACACTCAAGGTATGCCACCAGCAGACTTATCTACTAGTAATAAATCAACTGCTCCAACTGCAACTCCAAATCAACCTATAGCTCCATCTGGTCCTCCTCCTTCAGCTTCAGCTTCTACATCCGGTGAATATGCAGAAGCATTATATGATTATAAAGCTCAACAACCCGAAGATTTAGAATTAAAAGCAGGTTCCAAAATTGTTATTCAAGAAAAGCTTTCAGACTCATGGTGGAGAGGTACTTCAGAAGGAAAAACAGGTATTTTCCCTTCCAATTATGTTAAAATAATTGGTGGAGGTTCTTCAGTTTCTGAGAAACATGAGCCAAATACCACTAGTGTTTACTATCAACAACAACAACAACAGCCAATGCCTTATGCTGCTCCTTCAATTTACAATCCCCCACCACAACAACAACAATATTATCAACCACCACAAGAGCAGCAATACACTCCAATGTCTGTTGCACAAGGTCAACCACAACAACAGCAGCAGCAGCATCAAGAACATCATGTTCCTGATAAGGTTAAAAGATTTGGAAAGAAGCTAGGGGATGCAACAATTTTTGGTGCTGGTGCCACTATTGGTGGTAACATAATCAATTCCATTTTTTAAAGGCATAATTTTGAATTCAAGTAATTGATATTCTATTTGTCACTGTATATTGTTTTAAATGTTTGTATTTTGTGTTTTGCATGTCTTTTTTTTTTATACTATATTAGTTTAAGGATTATATTTCAATTAAACAGACTTTTGTCCTTAAGATTTACTGTTTATCACTAATTAACTAAAGTAAAAGAAAAGAGTTAAAGACAAGTGAGACCGCGAAGCCGCTATTTTACGATATTTAATCTGGTCTAAATTTGGTATTTAGTTAGATTACTAGCAGTAAATAAATAAAAGTTAGTTAGTTACAACTAAATTTTACAATTAACAATTTGAAAAAAAAGTACATTATAAATAAAAAAAGGCTTAAACCTTTTCCAAATTGATAAATTTTAATTTTTAAGAATATTTCTTGAATTTATTTATTAATATATAATTATTTATTAAACTAAATGCAACAAAATTTACTTTCTTCTGAAAGCACAACCTTCTGATAATTTAGCCTTACCACCACTTGGGGTACATAAGACAGTTGTACAAGAGTCACAGGTAACGGCAGTTTGAGCATGTGAGAAAACAGTTGTGATTTGTAAACAACCTGGACATTTAACATCCATGAAGTAGGATCTTGGTGATTGAACCAATTGCTTTAACTTGTGCTTCTTACCTTCGGATTGAGCAGTTGGGTGTAATAAATCTTGGACTAAAACCTATAATAATAATAATAATCAATTAAATGTTAGTACATCACTTTTAAGGAAAGGTTGAATAAAAAGAATGTTCATTTCAAAGAAACAATAAAGACTGTAAAGTTAGTTTTGTTATCAGATATAATGAAAGTGGAGTTCATGTAATATAATGGTAATGTATTTTATTTAACTTCAACTTGTTAAACTTGGTATGAGTTCATTTGACCTGTAGTTAATTAGAAAAACGATGTAAAGGTTGAAGATACAATTATCACAATAAATCATATTTATTAATTAGTCATACTGATACCGTACAAATTAATGTAGTACAGATTCTCACTATTATAACAGTTGAAGTTCTTCATTTTTTTAAAATCTTCCACTTCCAGTATACTATTGAAATAATGTTGTTGGATAATTGATGAAGTTCATTATACATCTCTATAATGAAAATAAACCCTATGTTTTATTTAATCATTCTTGTATCTAGTGTATAAGTGAGTATTGCAATTAACACATTGTGAACAAAATTTTGATTTCATAGTTGTAAATCAGGTTCTATTAATCATAACTTAATTTGAATAAATAGTTTATATAAACTGTGTTTTTAAATATAATACGTTTGAATGTTTCTTATTATAATAAATCTAATGAAAATTTCCAAATGTTTCCCAATTGGTAGTTGTTGAACTTTAATCCATTACTCAAAATTGGCAAAACTAATTAGACTGTAACTATATGTTATTCTTAATAAATGTTCTTCTTGTATCAGTTATATATTCTGCACATACCATGTTGACGACTCTATGCAGTTAGCTTTGTATACTGAAACCTTTTATTAAAACACTATAAGACACTAATTCGTTAAATTGAACATTGAAAAGTCTTCAAATTTTCCAGATTCGCTCTCTCCTCGCTCGACCTGGGCCTCAGCCGCCAGACCAAACCCACCGCTGGCCACCACAGTACCACAGGGCACGGAATTTCCCGGCCCCTACTGTGCTCATCAATCCCAGCCCAGCCTACCGCGGGTGCACTGTGAAGGGTTTGGCAATAACCCTGTGTAAATGCACGTGACTTGTATTATATTGTGATATTTTCAAAGGCGCGATTTAATACATTTACAATTGATACAATATAATAATAATAAAAAAAGAGAAAAAAATATATATCAATCGAATTATCCAAAGACATATAGTACAATAATCTTCGAAACATGTAGTTTAAATAATTTTTTAAAAAAATAGAGGAATAAAAAATAAAATATCAACAAAAATAAACAAGCAAATATAAATGAATCAAATGAATAATGTTAATGAATTAAAAGATAGATTTGTGTAAAAGCCCAACTTGAATTACATTTTCTCAAAACAGCTTCACATACCACAATAGCAACAACAAGTAAATAAAATGACAGAGATTCGATTTTCAACTTTTGAAAAATAACTAAACATTTTTCCACGTAAACAAAGTTAAATATAAGATAGTGAGAGATACTTGAAAAATCGCATGTAGTCAGTCGCAAAAACTCGTAACCTAACATATATACAAAACAAAAATAAAGATATACAAAATTTAAAAAAGAAGAAAAATATACATGAATCATTGCATATTTGATCTTCATATGTCTTGTTATTATTATAATGTTCTTCCTTTCTTTAAAACAATATGTTCGTTCAAAGCAAACTTCAAAGATATTTCTTGATATCACATTTATGATCAACGCAAACACAAACAGTAAGTAGTAGTAGTATATGCAATAACAACAACAAAGAGAGGAAAAATGTAAAAAAATCAATAATAATAGTAATAACAAAATGAAAGAAAATTATATATAACAAAACGATAAAAAGAGAGCAAAAAATTAAAATACAAAAGTACTAAGAGAAAACTAAGTGCAAAATATCATTGAAAAAAGAGAAGTCGAAAGGCGGTATATATAATAGTATTAATATAAGTAAAGTAAGGATGTTTAAAAGAGAACCTTGCTTAATTGTGGTATGAAATGGCATGTCAGTCAATAATTCAATATACGCGTGAAACAAATCTATCATATCAAAACATCCGAAGAAGAAATTTCATTAACAAAATTGAGACAAGAAGAAAAATAAGAAGTTAAAATCAAACTAACAAAAAAATAGAGGGTTTGTAATCCTTGAATGATAGGACCACATTAACAAAAATAAAAGATAAGAACACTAATGAGAAGACTTGAGATAATGGTGGTAGGATGAAGCTTAACTTGAAAAATTGTGAGATAAGATGGAGAAGGAAGATGTGATTCTAGATATTGAGTAAGAATAAAGGAATATAATAATGATGAACAGGATAACAGTTGAATTCAGGTGAATTAAATATAAAACCCAAACTCCAAAAAAACTAATAGCAAAAGTAATAAATTGAATCTTAAATTAGGTTAAAATTAATTATTTTCCTGGTTTCTTCTTGTTTTTTGAATTTTGAGCAGCTGGAGGAACAGGATTAGCATAAGTATATTTATTCTTATTCTTTTCAGCGGGTTTTAAAATTTGGAATGAACATAACAAACTTTCATCCACGCTCATCATAGCACCTGCATTATCAAATTCACCACAATAATTTGGGGCTGAAAAAATAGTGACTAATTGTCTTTTACTGAAGAATTCGTAACCATCCTCAACAACTTGATGTGCCCTACAAATTAAATCCATATCATGTTTTTGTAAGAATCGAGAAACAACATCAGGACCAAATGTGAAAGAAACACCTCTGTCATTTTCACTCCAACCTGTTATATCTTTGTCAGGATCAGACCAAAGTAAGTCACAAAGTAAACCAACATCAGGAATATCGGTTGGTCTCATAACTCTTCTAATTTGTTCCATAGTATTTAAATCAGGGGATAAACCACCATGCATTGTAAAAATCTTTTCATCAATTATAGCCGCAATTGGTAAACAATTAAAACAATCTGTGAAAGTTTTCCAAAGTTTGATATTATAACGTCTTTTACATTCATCGTAAAAACCGTAAATTCTATTAATTGAAGCACATTCATGATTACCTCTTAAAATAAAAAAGTTTTCTGGATATTTAATCTTATATGCTAATAATAAACAGATTGTTTCAAGGGATTGTTTTCCTCTATCAACATAATCACCCAAAAATAAATAATTAGCTTCAGGAGGAAAAGCACCATATTCAAACAATCTTAATAAATCATAATATTGACCATGAATATCACCACAAATCTTAATTGGAGCTTCTAACTCTAAAAGAATTGGTTGTTGTATAAAGATTTCTCTTGCTTTTGTACATAAATATCTAATTTCATATTCTTGTAATTGAACTTGTTTGCCCGGTCTTGAACCTCTGACATCTAATAGCCTATCGATAATGGATTCGATATCAACTTCTTGTTGGTCAGCCATTTTTTTTATATTATGAGTTTGAAATTTATATGAGGTGAGTGGGGAAGGAAGGATCGGATTTGATTTTTTTCGGAAAAAAGAGGATTTTTAAACTTTTTATTCCTGAATAGATGAGTTCACTTCAAATTATAAAAAGTGAAGGAAAAGTTAAGATGCAATGATGTATATAATACAAAGGGTTGGGATCAATTGACTAAATGGGATAAAATAGTTTTAGTTTGATTAATAACGCACGCGTTGAACGGGGACAGAAGAGTCAGAGAAGGTAAGGTGAAACCACGAGAAGAGGGAACTTTATGAGGAATCTTTATTTATAGAGCAAAAAAATGAAAAAATCAAATGAGCTCTGTTAAAAATAAATCTTTGAACTTGAGTGAACGTGAAGGGGGAGTTGAGTTAAATTAAATTGGCCAGGAAGAGTAACAGAGATGAACAGGATGGCAATTTTGATTATTCTATTGGGTTTGGCCAGAAGAGAAAAACAACACTTCTTAGGCCGGGTGACCCCTTACTGCGCCGCACCTTTTCCCATGCTGAATTACTCTTATCTGGGATAAAGGACCACACTTGAGTTTACTATGGGTTTGTAAATTGCTAATGTTTATCTTACATCCCTTTCGAAACCTAATATCAGTTTCAATTTTAATATCAATTTCAATTTTAATATCAGTTTTGTGTCATCACTACCTTGAAATTAAATTCAACTACTCTAGATTTTGTTCTGTTTTCTCTTTTTCTTTCTCTGTAATCTTTTCTCTTTATTATTTTCCCTTTAATCTTTTCTCTTTAATCTTCTCTCTTTGATCTTTTTTCTTTAATCTTTAATATAAATCTAGTCTACTATAATATATATATATTTATATATATATATATATATATTTAAATAAATAAATAAATGTCTTTTAAGGTCGTGCGCGTTGAACCAATTATTTCTCTGGAAAATTTTGAGTGAGTTTTACAATTTGGAATTTTGAGTGAGAATCAACTTTGAATTTTGGAAGTAATTCAATATGTAATTGAAAAGTTATAGTTATTTATATACGCTGTCTCTTTTCAGTATTTTTTTTTCTACAATGTTTTCAAAAAGAACTTCAATTTCAATACATAAAAGCATAAGAACAGTGACAAGATCATTTATTTCAACCCCAATTATAAGAAATGAAGAATTGAATTTAAGTCAGTTGAATGAAGATGCTTTGGCTCCAGTTATTCAAGCTCCATCTATAGAAAAACTGGATGAATTTAAAGAATCTGGTATTAATGGTGTCATCTCATCAAATGTTTTAAATGATGTTTGGTTTAATCAAATTAACTTTAATTTAGATGATTTAAAATATTTCATATCTGAATCTCCAAGCAAAACTGATTTAGAATCATGTTTTATTACTCAAAATAAAAATAATAATATGTTATCAAATCCTTTTGAAAAATATTCAAAGCAACAACCTGTTAATACAATGATAAATGCTTTTAATTTAACTACCTCAAATAAAATTATTGATCAATATTACAAATTATTACAAAAAACTTCAAAACAACCTTCTGAACAATTAGTCTTTCAATCGGCCTCTTCAATTTATAATCTATTTTACTTCTTATCTTCATTAAAACCAACAAATTCAATTATTGAAAAATCAGACTATACTGCATTATTAAAAACTCCTGATATTCATGAAGAAATTAGAAATAAACCAACTGGAGATTTTATAAAATTAATTGATGAACATTTTGGTTCTTTAGAAGAATTAAAGGCTTTATTATTAGCATCTGCAAGATCCATCAAAGGTAATGGATACACTTGGTTATTACATAGATTCCCAGAACCAAGAACTGGTGAATTATCAAGAGATACTTCAAAAAATTCTTCTTTAGTGATTTTAAATACTTACAATCATGGTACCCCTCATAATTTCAGATCTGGTCAAGTGTCAAGTGCAAGAAAATATAATGAAAAGAAAGCTAAATTAGAAGATACTGGTTTATTTGATGAAGAATTTAAAACCAATAAAGTTGATATACCTACTATTGATGAAGCCAAGGATACATATCCTGTTTATCATTATGCATATGAACCTTTATTTGCAGTTGGTGTTAACCCTTCATTCTACTCTAGAGATTATGGTGTCTTTGGTAAAGATAAGTATTTGGAAAATATTTGGAATTCAATTGACTGGACTATTGCTGAAAATAGATTATCAATAAACTCTGATGACAAGAAAACTAATTAAATAACCAAAACATGATTGTTTTTCTTTCTTTGATATATATACTTTTTTATTTTTTTCAAAAATTAGAGTATCATGTACATACCTTAATCGATCTGTCATTTTCCATATAAGACCAAATCTAGCCGCCCATGCTCACGTAATATTTACAATATTTATTCGCTAAATATTTACACGTAACTGGTTTGCTAATTGCATTGGGTTCTCCTATTTCCTTTATTTTTGTGGTAATTAAGCATTACAACAAAGCAATTAAAAACTTAAAAATATTTCTCTTTTTGTGATGGCTTTACCTCAAAGTTTGGAAATTGCAAAGACTGAGGATGGATACTTAGTTAAGCTTCCTGTTTCCTCGGATTCAAAAGCATTACTTATCTCATCTACTGGCTTAACTGAAATTGTTGATTCCGAAAAAACTGTTCCTTTAACTTCATTTAAAAGAATTCCAGGTTTAATTGGTATTGTTCATCTACATGTAAATCACTATTTGATTACTATTGATAATGCAACTGAAGTTGGTACGATTTTTGGCGACAAAAAAGTTTACAAAGTTAGTAAATTTTCCATCCGTCCTTTAGGTATCAAGAAATATCAACTTGATGATGATGAAACTAAATATCTTGAAATGTTAAAGACTCATTTGAATAATGCAACTTTGTATTTTTCTTATGATTATGATTTATCAAAAACTTTTGGTAAACAAACAACCCCAGGTTTAGAACCTGAATTCATGTGGAATAATTTCGTTAATGATTCATTAATTTCATTATCAAAGAAAACCCCATTTGCAATGAATTTTATTTTACCAATTATTTATGGTTATGCCAAATTTGTTAAAACTACAATCAATTTAAAGCCTGTTACTTTTGGTCTGATTACAAGAAGATCAATTTTCAGAGCAGGAACTAGATACTTCCGTAGAGGAATTGATAAAGAAGGTAATGTTGCAAATTTTAATGAAACTGAACAAATCATTGTATCTCACTTACCAACAGGAGAAGATAAAGTTTTAACTTATTTACAAACTAGAGGATCTGTTCCTGTCTTTTGGGCTGAACTTAATAATTTGAAATATAAACCAAAGCTTTTATTAGGTCCTACTGATTACTCTGCAACAAGATTACACTTTAATAAAACTATTAAAAAGTATGGGGTCAATTATTTAGTTAATTTGGTTAATCAGAATGGCTATGAAAAACCTGTTAAATTAGCTTACGAAAATTCAGTTACTGCATTAAATGATCCAAATGTTAAATATACCTATTTTGATTTCCATCATGAGTGTAGAAAGATGAGATGGGAAAGGGTTAAATTATTAATTGATCATTTAAGTAACCTGGGTCTGTCACAAAATGATTACTCAAGCTTCTCAGTTGGTGAAAAATTTATAGTTGAAAATCTTCAAAAGCATACTGTTAGAACCAATTGTATGGATTGCTTAGATAGAACGAATGTTGTTCAATCCACATTGGCTCATTGGTTTTTACAAAAGCAATTAACTGATCTTTCTATTATTAATCAAAATGAAGATTGGGCATTTGTTGATCCAAATTTCTTATTTATTTTCCAAAATATTTGGGCAGATAATGCAGATGCTGTTTCATGTGCTTACTCTGGTACTGGTGCTTTAAAAACTGATTACACTAGAACTGGTAAGAGAACTAAAAAGGGGGCGTTAAATGATTTAACTAATTCAATTACTAGATACATTAAGAACAATTATAAAGATGGACCAAGACAAGATGGGTTTGATTTATTTTTAGGTAATATTTTACCTTTTGAAATTGCAGCATCCCCATTCCCTGATGTTAGACCTGCTTTAACCCAAGCTGTTCCATATGGTTTCTTAGCTTCTACAATTGTTTTCTGTACAACTTTACTTTATCCAAAAGGTTCAATAACTGAATTTAAGAATTTATCTTTCTTAACTGTATTCTTTACCATAGCCTTTTTGTCATTTCGTTACATGGTTCATAATGGTGTCCAATATGTTAATTGGCCAAAATTGGTTCAATTGGATTACTTGAGTAAAAAAGAGGTTTTAAATGATGGTAAATTTGAGGGAGCTTTATATGTTAAACAAGATCATTACAATAAATATCTTGAAGACGTCAAGAAGGAATAGGTTTGTTTACCTTTACCCTATTGTATCCTGCCTTTATTTTAGATTTTTCACTATATATATATATATGTTGTTTCAAATAAATTTCGTAACTTAACGTGTCCTGTGCGGCTCGAGATTTTATAGAAATGACTCTGACTCAGATCGGCTCAGATTTCAAAATAAAATTCATTTACGAATATATATCCACAGTTTATATAGACTCCATATTTGTTTTACTTCTTTGATTATAAGTTACATTCATTATAGATCATATCGATTATTTTTTAAAAATGTCTTTAGAAAGAGAAGAACCAAATTACTATGGTGCTGGTCCAGCTTTATTACCAACATCAGTTTTACAACAAGCTGCAAAAGATTTAGTCAATTTTAAAGGTTTAGGTTTAGGTGCCGGTGAAATCAGTCATCGTTCAAAAGAAGGTGTCGAAATTATTGATTCAACCAAATCTCATTTAACTGAGTTATTAAATATTCCAGATACTCATGAAGTTTTCTTCTTACAAGGTGGTGGAACAACTGGATTTTCATCAATTGCAACCAATTTAACTGCTGCATTTGCTAAAAAAACTGGTTCAGCTGGTAAAGGTGGTTATGTTATTACCGGTACATGGTCTAAGAAAGCTTATGAAGAAGCTTCAAGATTAGGTATTGATACTGAACTTGTCCTAGACTCTAAAAAAGTTGATGGTAAATTTGGTTCAATTCCTTCTGTTGACAAATGGTCAGTCCCAACCGATCTTTCTAAGCTAGCATACCTCTACTACTGTGATAATGAAACTGTCAACGGTGTTGAGTTCACCAGTGAATTCCCATTTGACAAATTTCCAGGTGTTGAAATTGTTGCTGATATGTCCTCAAACTTTTTATCCAAAACGATTGATGTTAGTAAATATGGTTTAATTTTTGGTGGTGCTCAAAAGAATGTTGGTATAGCTGGTATTTCTATTTACATAATTAAAAAATCATTATTAGAGTTACCTACTGTTTATGAATTGAAAAAGTTGAATGTTCCAATTAGCCCTATTGCTTTTGATTACCCTACTGTTGTCAAAAACAATTCCGCTTATAATACCATCCCAACTTTCACTGTTCATATTGTCGATTTAGTGTTACAACATTTACTTCAACAAGGTGGTCTTGAAAAGCAGCAAGTTACAAATAAAGTTAAAGCTGAACTTTTATATAATATTTTAGACAAGTATCCAACTGTTTTCAATTTGCCTGTTTCAGAAGATGTTAGATCAAAGATGAACGTTGTTTTTACAATCAAAGATGGCTCATTAGATGCTGATTTTTTGAAAGGTGCCGCTGATAAAAAATTAACAGGGTTAAAAGGACATAGATCTGTTGGTGGTATGAGAGCTTCAATCTATAATGCTGTTAGCTTAGAAAGTGTTAGCGTTTTGGTCAAGTATTTAGATGAATTTGCCACTGCTCATAAATAACTTAATTCCTTTAACTTCCTTCTTCTTCAAATACCATGTATTAAATATATTATACATAAAATATGAAAAAATTAATTATAGAACCTTTTTCAACCAAATAGTAGCAAATAAATAAAATTTTAAAAACAAAACAGCAATTAGTCATTAGAACTCAACAGAACTCATCTTATTAATGAAGAATGTCAGTTGTGATGTTTGGTCATCATCTAAATAACAATGTAAAACACATCCACTGTCGTGAACAACAAAAGTCATTGCTTGCAAAGCAGAGAGATTTAATAGTTTACTACCAATATTCCAAAATTTAAGCTTTACTTTAATGACATATTGCTTTAGAATTTCAAGTTCATCGTGCTCATCTTTTGGTTGACTATATTGTGAATCTTGTATGTCCCCTGAAGTTTGTAATTTTTCTTTCCATTGAATTTCAACTTTTCGTTCTTCTTCTTGAATAATGAATTTCAAATAACCCATTTTATTGACTGAAATCAGTAAACTATCTGAGCTTTTGTATCTTTCAATTCTTTTTAACACCATCGATAATTCATTTGGTAGTTGTAATGCAACATGCATATCTTCAATTGCAGGTTCAATAATTCTTTCATCCGTTTCTGCCTTCAACAATCTAACAGGTATATTAAACGAATGTTTAATCGAAATCGTGTGATTGATATATTCAGAATAGTATAACGCTAGTGAGGCTGCTGCTTTGTTCTTAGTGAGATTATTTGATTTGGAGCCTTCTGTTGGTTTTCTCTCTAATCTTATCATTAAACTTTCACCAGAACTTTCGAAATTCTTTAAAACTTGTAATAACGGTTCAACATTAATTTCCAATGCAATGCTATTGTTTCGTGATGCTTCAATCTCATAAGATTGAAATATTGTTTCACTTAATCTACACCATATCTGAGGTTCATTAACTGCCGATGAAATTATTTGTAAATTTTCTCTGGTAAATCGAAGAACACAAAGTTTTCGCAGCGTTAGCATGAATGAAAAGGACTTTTTTAATAAATCTATATCATATGTGATAGCTTTCAATTTCATTCTTTTGTAATTGGCAGCTGAAATATGAAACTTTTTCAAGCTTTAATTTGAAAATATTGAAAGAGTTAGGTTATTCGGAGATTAAATTAAACGCGTTCGTCAACATCAAAGATGAGAAATAATGATTTTATAATCAAAAACTCATCCTCAAACTAAAACTTCATTTTATGATTCCACTAAAACTAGGAAACCACTTTTTCCTTTGACCAAACTCTTTGATGAAAAAAAAAACAGTTTTATCAGAAAAGTATGAAGTTATTTTGTAGAAAATAGAAAAAAACATATTGATCAAACCCAGGATTGAACTGGGGACTTTCTGCGTGTTAAGCAGACGCCATAACCAACTAGACCATTCGACCAACTGTTGCATATGTAAAACTTGTGAAGCTTGTTCATCGTTTAGGTCTAAGTCTTGGAAATTTAGGTTATTAGTCATGCTAGTCGTTAGGTCGTTCTGGGTTGCTTTCTTTCTGGATCGGAAAGACTTCTTTAAAATTTGTTGTAAAAATATATTGTTTTTTTTAAGAACAAGGATGTCGTTCCCTTACACAGACAAAGAACTGGGAATCGCCATCCATAAATACTAACTAAAAGAATACGTAATTGTTTCATGACCATAAGACTGAAACAATAGGTACTTGTAAAACACAAATAAATACAAATGTAAAACATCAACTAATTTGTAAACACAATTTGAAACACAAAATCTTTCAACCATCGAGCCACGACGCCAATCAGCCAACCTGCCACAACACAAACCTATTGTTGTAGATCTACTATATTCAGTAAAAGCGTCTGATACCTTACAGCATATGTAAGGGATCTGGAGATAAGGGATCTGGATTTTGGGTTCACATTTGGAGATGAAGTGGAGAAACATGAAATAAGGAAAGTCGTGTTAAGTTCTTTTATTGTAATTGCATTTTGATGTTAATTGTTTGAGTTTTAGTTATTTTATTATTTTAGTATATATATGGGAGTTATTCCTCATAATTTGTTATTTGTATAATGTGTATCCTTTGGAGTGGAATCTGAATATAAGTTATTACACACTAATATTTTGAATATAGACTTGGACGTTTGAAAGCCAGGTTTTTAATTGATAAATCGGATAAAAGAAACATAAGGACTATCATTTGGCTAATCCTTTATATGCTACAAGGGATTAGAGTCTTATCAGGCTCATTACAAGACACTAATTAGATAAATTATTTCAAGTAAGTCCACACTACTTTTAATTCGCAATAAGAGGTATTTATCTACTGGCTGAGCCAGAGACTATATCTAGTACTCAATAGATATATTTAAACTCCGCTGGTTAGATATACAATTGATCCGGATTTAAAACCCTATACCCATATGCTAAATGAGCAAAATGATTAAATTACGTTGAATGAGTTGAACAAAAAAAGGATTAAGTTAAATTTTGTTGAATTTGTGGGATGGGGTTTCTGCAAAATACAAATCAAAGGTAAAGAAAAAATAGTTGAAGGCTTCTATATTGTTTTGGAGACTATTGAGACAAAAACCTGCTAAATTCCTTTAAGAATGTTTACAATCAGTTTAAGATTTTGTATAACATTGAAATAATCCACATTGGAGAAGAATTTCTGAGAGAAAGAAATATGTGTGTGGTTATTGACTAATGTATTATTTTTGACTTTGATATGTGTAAGTTGGATGATTATTTATAAAACCAGAAAACATTGCTAAGGAGATGCAGCTATGGGACCCTAGGTTTAAATAATTAAATACTATACTGTATATGAATTGTGTGCTGGTCTATAGTAGGAATACTTACGCTTATGGTTGAAATGTTTGTTTGAGTTTTTCTGGTTTTTACTACCTCTATTATTTTTATTGTTTTTTTTCAAAGTGATTTCAAATAATTGTAACTCCTACTTCGAATTGGATTTTACCTGAATTGAGAGGTTACCTTTGAACACTTCAAGCCACCTAAAAACCACCTCATATTTTAGTCCGCTACTAACCACCGTATTTAAAAACTTCAAAAATTATTGAACCACAATGCTATAATTGTAATCTATCTAGTTAAAGTCATTAAATTTTTATTATCACTGATTTTTATTTTCTTATTTTGATAAGATACTTTCGTTCATTTTTAATTAAAAAGCAAAAAAGGTTAAGACAAAACAAGTCTATCGTCGCGTCGCTAATAGAGTTAAGTGACCACAACAGGGATTTTGTTGCACAAAGTCTAAATTGTTTTGTTTTTCGCTTTTTCAAAATGGCTTTTTGAAATTTTGGTAGCCATCATATTATCAGTTTACATTTGATTACTGTATTTTTTGGGTGATATTTGGTAATATTTAATGTTGCGTTATATTGATATAGGTATTCAGGTACTGTAAATTATCTGAAGAGTTTCTGAAATACACCATAATAAGAGGATATCGAAGCATAATTTTCATTTTAGTTCTAATTCTAATTCTAATTCTAAAATTTTCAATGGCTTTCTAAAGAACAGTTGTACTTGTACATTTCAAAATCAAAAACTAGACTAAACTAGACTAAGGTTGTATGTATTACGATACTATCCACTGTGATTTGTCAGAGATCGATCATTCCACTGCGGGTTTATTAGCAGACACCGATATATCCTTAACTTAACCCTCAATACCAGCTAAGTACACAAACCCCTAGTTAACTTTCTAGTGTATCAGATTTGGGTCCCAGGTCCCACCTTACAATTGAGGAGTAACATTCTTTCAATGCGAAATCTCCAGGAATAGTGTGGTGTACATGGTGAACATGGTGTCTTTGAAGAGTCCGATAAGAGCACCGGCCAATCACCGCCGAACGTTTCGTCAGCTCACCCTTGCACAGCCAGAAAGTAAGATCTGGAGCCACATTCACTTTTTTAGATTTTCACCAACCTGTGTTCTAACGACAAACTCCCTTATTTCCATCTTTTTCATATATAAAACCATCATCTTTTACTTTCTGTCTAACAACAAAAATATTAAATCACCAATTCTTCTTTATTTTTCATTCAATTCAAAGATGGCTATTGTCGAAATTACTTCCCAAGACCAATTTTCAGAGTTGACTTCTGAACAAAACAAGCTTATGGCTTTATATTTTCATACTCCATGGGCTTCTCCTTGTATTCAAATGAATAAAGTTGTTTCAACTTTAGCTGACTCCCCTCAAAATCAATCAACTACATTCCTTTCAATCAATGCTGACACCTTTCCAGAAATTTCTGATCTTTTTGATATATCAGCAGTTCCATACTTTGTTTTGATTAGAAATGGAACTATTTTGAAAGAATTAAGTGGAGCAGACCCAAAAGAATTTGTGAATGCTTTAGATCAATTTTCTGATAAACCAAAAGAAGAGAAAATCCAATCAGCAGCACAAACTACTCCAAGCGATAACAGCAATCCAGCTTCTCAAGTTGCTGCTCCATTAGAAGAAGAAACTCCTGAACAATTAAATGCTAGATTAACAAAGTTAACCACTGCTGCCCCAATAATGCTTTTTATGAAAGGTACCCCTTCTGCGCCTCAATGTGGTTTCTCTAGACAATTAGTTGCCATTTTGAGAGAACATCAAGTGAGATTTGGATTCTTTGATATTTTGAAAGATGATGCTGTTAGACAAGGTTTAAAAGCTTTTAGTGACTGGCCAACTTTTCCTCAATTATATATTGGTGGTGATTTTCAAGGTGGTTTAGATATTATCAAAGAAAATTTGAGTGAAGATGAACACTTTTTTGAACATGCCCTTGAGGAAGCTAACAAAGCCAACTAGTTGGATTTATCCTTATTTTTTAATCTTTTAATGTCTTAGAACTCAATGGGTGTTTTATTTTTGCTTCTGTTTTTTTTTCCGGCTACTAAATATTTTTAATTTTCTTTTTTTTTGTCTTTCAAAACTTTATGGTTTTGCTGATACTTTAGCATATATTTTATTCGTCTTCCAACATTTTTTTATTTATATTTTTTGTAAATTATATCCATGCGATTATCAGTTAGTAAAGTAAAAATAGGAAGTATATAAAGATCTATAATTATAAATTCATAACTTCTGAATTGTCACTGAATGAGTCCTCAGATTCGTCCCAATCGTTCCAATCATCTTCCTCAAGGGTTTGTAAAAACTTTTTATTTGCTTCGATAGCTTCATCCTCAGAAATAACAATTGGATCAGCATCAAACTCATCATCTGAAATATCTTCAATTCCTAATTCATCATCTGCATAAGTTTCAGCCAAGTAATATTTTTCTAACGCTAGTAAGTTATCCTTAGATATTAAATCCTGAGATTCCTCTTCAAAATCACCTTGAAACGTGGTATCAGCTAAAATGATATTCCTGAAATCACCTCCTAACCTTTTAACTGGAGGTAAAGACTCAAAATTTCCGTTAATACGAGTTCTTTTACTATTCAAAAGATTAGGTTGATAAAAACCATCAATTAGAATAGTCTCAGTTTGACTTAAATGGGAATACTTATCCGAACTAGTAAGCCTTCTGGCTCTTTTTCTTTTGAATTCATTGATTTCATTGACAATCAACCTGTTTTTTTTCATAATTTTTCCATCTCTTGAAAATTTCAATCTATCTTTATAATTAATAGTTGTTGAAATACCTTTATTTTCCTTCAATTTTGCACACTTCAGTCTAACTCCAAAACAACTAAAATAAGTAGCTAACTCTTCTGAAACTTGGTTGCCTCCCTCAAATGAACTCAATATATCGAATGACGATAGAATGTCAACTAATTCAGCTCTAGCTTCACAATTTGGAGGATTTATAGATGTGTATGTTTCCAACAATGACAAGTTAAACCTCTTAGCAACTGAAATGACATCATTACTAACATTTTCTACTGAAATGGAGTTTATAGAATCTTTTAGCAATTTGGTGAGAGAATTTTTGGAAATATCTGGATTTAAAGATAATGATAAATTACTAGTTTTCATAAAATTATCTAATTCCTCCTCCGGGTGCTGAGTCCCATAAATAACTTTACCTAAATAATGAAAAAAATTTAGTGAAATCTCTTTACCCAGTATATTTGAAGTTTGTGAATTTGGAGAATAAAAATATTTTGTCCAATATTCAAGCATATTAATAGAATTCCGAATATCTCCAGTTTTGCTTAGGGAATCAACTTTTTGCCAAAGAGTATCAGTTTTTATTTTATTAAACCTCTCACTTTCCCCTTTGATTATTCTATCTAGTGCTTTTTTCAAATAAGTTTTTGCTACAGGTAAAAACTTGATCCTTTCCCAGCCATTCCCTTCTAAATCAAGTAATGCATATCCCAAAACTGTCTCAAGTTTAAACACATTATCTATATTGAATATATTTCTCGCTTTATCGTCATTTGTATCAACTTCAGTAAGACATATTATTAATGGAGGGAGTTTTATATGGGTTCCCGTATTTATCCAATTTCGTAAACTATTTTGAAACATTTTGAGAGTATTTTCATGATATAAGTTCGGAAGGTCTTCAACAATTATACATCTTTCGTTAGCAGAAGTTAAAAGTTTACATTGTTCTAGAAAATCTGAAAAGTATGTAACATGTGAAGTTAATTTTGAAGTCGAAGTAGCTAAATTGGAAAATTCAACTAAATATTTAAATTTATGACTTTGTTCTTCTTCATCTCCAAATTTGAAATTTGAAATCTCTAATTTATTCCTGGGAGTTTTCATCATTTTTTGTTCCATCAATTCTTCGCATATTAATCTTGCTGCTGTACTCTTACCTGAACCAGTTGGGCCAGCCAGTATCAAGACTCTATTAGTATTGGAATGATTGATCAACTCATCTATCTTTTTTCTTAATTCATTAAGTTTTTGCGTTCGTATAGAAACCTGGGAAGATCTTATTGGAGCATACTTTAGTGCCCATGTGGTTTCTGACTTTAAATTTGTAGGTTCTTGATTCAAAAATTCCAATTCTCTAGATTCTTTAAAAGATCCAGAAAACTCCAACTTAGGTTTTTTCTTCTTTGGCGTATTTTCCGTTGAATTATTAGCCGATCTACTAGATTGTGAAAATCGTCTTGTAACATCTTGAAGCCATGATTGTGATCTGGTATGTTTGAGATGAGTTTCAGACGTCACATCCATTGGTTCAACAACTCTTTTTTTCTTGAAACTTGTATTTGAAACACTACCTTGCTTGGTTGAACTTTGCCCTATTTCAATTATGCTATCGTCTGATAATGGTTCAATCGATTCAACACTTATATCAAAGCTTTTTGTCTTTGATGTAATTGCTTTTGCGCGTTTCTTTAATCTTGGACGACTATGACCACCACTACCTCTATTGAGAGACATAGGTAAATATTATTGACAATAACAGATGTTAAGGAAGGCTTGTGTGACTGTTATATTTTGGAGTCGGATTATATTCTGGATAGTTGATGCTCATTGGAATTTCAAATCTACTCATCTTGGACAATTGTGCGGCTTGTATATGTTACAAAACCAATTTCTTAAAGTTCATAGTTTTTTGTTGAAGCAATCAACTACATAAATAAATTAAACCCAAATAAACAATAAAACAAAGAAGTACATATAAAATTAAAATTACATTTGCTCTATCATGCTGAAGATAGTGCTTAAGGCATTTTTCTTCATAGATTCGTTGTACACAGCACAGCAATCTTCAATTTGTTTATCTTGCAACAACCAACTGATATCACTCTGCAAACCTAAAGGTATCGTATTTTCATCTTGAGCTGCAGCTTTCTTCAACTTAGAAGTGTGTTCCCAGTTTTGGGCAGCAACTTCTGCATTATCAACAACCTCTTTTTGAACTCCACACATTGCAGCAACATGCATACCAAACGAACCATTAGATTTACCTGGCTCTAATCTATACAAGAAAGTAATATTCTTGGAATCCTCATCAACTAATATACCCATTCTTAATGCCTTGATTCGAGGATGTGAAGTAAAAGATTGTCCCAAAGTACCATAATGAGTTGCAAAAAACCCAATTGATTGAATGTGAGTCGCAATATGATGTAAAACAGCTTCTGCAATGGCAAAACCATCACTGGAAGAACCACCTCTACCTAATTCATCCAAAACAATCAATGATTTTGGAGTCGCAGCTTCTAACATCCTTTTCGTTTCAGACAATTCAACAAAGAAAGTAGATTTACCTTGCATGATGTTATCATTAGCACCCAATCTAGTCATGATTGAATCAATTGGAGTTAATGTGGCATTAGAAGCAGGAACAAAACACCCAATTTGAGCCATTATCACAGCAATACATGTCATTCTTAACAAGGTGGACTTACCAGCAGCATTAGCACCAGTCAATAAACCAATATGTCCTTCATCGCTTGATCCTAAAACAATATCATTAGGAATAAAATCTTTGGTACCAGAAACACCACCTGGTAAGAAACATGGATGTCTTAATTCTTTGAAATTCAATTCTGCTCTATCAGATTTGATAAACTCAGGTCTACACATTGGAGAGCCCAATGATTCAGATGATCGAGCTAAAGAAATCAAACAATCGATTTCAGCAATTGATTTAACACTAGAAGACCAAATAGGATAATCACTATCAAACTTGGCATACATTTTCTGTTGCAGTGATTCAGATAAAATCTTATGCAATTCTCTTGCTTCCATTAGCTGTCTGACCACCAGTTTAACTTGAGGAGACCAGTAACGTTTACACTTAGCAGTAGCTGCCATTTGCTGCCAATCTTTAGGAATTCTAGAAACTGCCTTCGTTGGAACTTCAATTTGATAAATTTCTTTACCGTTGTCCTTGTAACTCATTTCTTGACATTTATACTCACGTCTGTACTGTCTAATAATGTCATCCAATTCTGATTCTAATGCTTTGACCTTTTCGTCACTTTCATCGAATTCTGGTTCAATACCTTTCTCTGGAACAAGGACTTCTTCTTTAATAGCTAAATTTCTATCAAATGCATTGGACCATTTAGAAACACAGGCTTTCAACTCAGAGGGAAATTTCTCAATAATTGTACCAAGTTGACCTTCTAGAACAACACCATACGCAGCCTCCAAAGAACCAATTAATGAAGAAATAATTTCAAAACCTTCAATAACTCTTGTGAAATCCTTGACTTTCAAAGAACCTGAATGAACTTTGGCTAACAATCTTTCCAAATCTGGCAATTTACTTAATTTTGATTCTAACAAGGATCTCAAATCTCCATCATTCATCAATGATTCAACAGCATCTAATCTGGATTCAATTTTATCTTGAGATAGTAAAGGGTGAACAACCCAATTTCTGAAAGCTCTTTTACCAAAAGCGGTGATTGCCCTATTTAATAGTTTAAATAAAGTACCTTTTTCACTTTGATCAAATGAATTACTAAAAATTTCTAAGTTTTGTAAAGTCACACCATCTAATCTCATCGTTGAATTAGAGAACCCGCTCTTAAAGGGATCATAGTGGTCAAAATTACCCATTGAAATAATAGAATTATCTAATTTTAAGGATTTTAGATACCACAACAGCGCACCAAAAGCAGAAAAACCAACAGTTTTATTTTTTTCGTGATAATTCACTAGAAGTTTTGGATAGTTGGATAAATCATCTAAATCCTCAGCTTCAAAATATTTTCCCCTGGTTAATTGTTCAAAAGTAACTTCATGATCCCAGAATTCTTCACCAGGTTTTAAGAAATTGAAAATAGCACCTTGGTGAGCGTTAAATCGAATAAGTTTCATAGCCAAAGAACTGATATTTGATTTTTCAACCAAAATTTCCATAGGCTGAACTTGAGCCAATAATGTTTCTAGTTTGTTACATTCTGGATCATCCTCGAATTGAGTTAGCTGAACTTTACCAGTAGAAGTATCAACAAAGCAAACTCCAAAGATTTTTGAGCCATCACTGTTCGTGATTTCTTTAATGGCAAGACAATATTTGGACATTTCATCGCTTAACATATTTTCATCAGTCAAGGTACCAGCTGTTAAAACACAGGATAATTCTCTTTTTATAACCTTTTCTTCTTTTTTTGTACTTTTGGCTTTTCCTTTTTCTCTGATTTCTTTAGCTAACATAGATTCCTTTTGATCAACTTTGGCAACTTTGTACCCTTCATCAATAAAACGTTTAGCCCAGTAATCGAAAGACATTTCAGGAATACCAGCTAGTCTCATATTGGCTCTACCACCTCCTGCCAACTTCAAGTCAAATTTTTGATGTGCAATATCAGCGTCCTTTTCGTATAATTCATAAAATTTTCCTTTCTTGAAGAAAACAACCGAGTCCCACATTTTTGATTTAATTTCCCAGTATTGGGTTTCAAAAGCTGTGAATTTTGTCCAAGCATTGGCTGGAATATATAATGTACGTGGATCGTATTCTGGGTCAATTTCAGAATGTCCTTGACCATCACGGACATTAACTAACCATTGATATCTTTCCTCATTCTCTTTAGTAAACTTCTTTTGAGCAGACATCGACTTATTAGTAGAAGGGCTTTGATATGGTTTGGATGTTGACACAGGTGAAGCCTTGGATCCAGCAGCAAATCTCTCAGATAGCTTAGTTTTGGTATGAGAAAACGAAGATTTGGAGATATCATTTTCAGGAACTGCAGTGTGTGATTTCTCTTTTGGTGTTGACTTCTTTGATTTTTTTTCCCCTAATTCTAATAAAGGGATGGAATCATCATCCAGGTCATCATCAAGAACCATTTTGTCATCCTCAAAGTCATCAGGAACAACGAAATCATCATCTTCCATATCATCATCTTTATCGCTTTGTTCATCTAGTTTAAAATCATCATCGTCGTCGCTGACTATAACTGTAGTTTTTCTTTTCTTTCTTCTTGCAATAGACGATGTATTACCCAATTCATCATCATCTTCGTCTTCATCATCAGATATTTCTGAATAATTAACTTTTCTAGGTCTGCCATGAGTAGACTTAATAGGAGAAGATGGAAAATTATTAGCAGCAGCACTGAAAGCATTTTCAACATCACTATCTTCACCACCACTAATGGTGATATTATCTAAGTGCTTATGAGAAATATTTGAGGTAAGAGGAGAGCTTCTGCGGGCAGGTTTGTGCTTATTGGTTGACTTGGGAGGAGTTTGATTAAAATCGATTGAAGTGTTGGCAGTTAAGTCTTCTGTTTTAGATTTATTGGTTGGTGTTTTGTTCTCTTTATTTTCCTTAGAAATATCAAAAGATGAAAAGTCATTTCTTATTGGAGATGAGCTATTAGGTGTAATTGAGTCTGTTGAAGAGGGCTTCTTTAGCAGGGAGGCCTTTTTCGTGTTGGTTGGAGATTTGCTAAAAAACGAAAATAGGGAAGCTTGTTTAAGTTGTTTGACAGGAGAAGAGGAAGGTCCATTCTCAGATTTCAATCTAGAGACAGGACTGCTTTTTGAAGACATGTTATATCCTTTAAATAGTTCAAAGAGAACAGGTTGGAATTGAAAAAAAATAGGGAAAGGAAAAGGGCAGCAATTTAACTTGGTGTTTTGAGACGCGTCATGTTCTGCTCCTTCAGTAAATGTTTTGTCGGCAACTCGACACAAAATATACAATCACAGGTCGACTGTTCACAACGCGCTCTCATTTTCAGAATTTGATATTTCAACGATGGTTCAGGTAATATAGAGCACAAGTTTGTTAATCTATAACCAACTGTTGACCATAATATGTCTTTAGTGGAGTTTAGAGATGATCAGATATCTCTTCTTGAAACATTCTTATATCCTGAAATACCCCTTTTAGAACCATCAGTCATCATTGAAGGTCCAAGCTCATCTGGGAAAACATTTACTTTATTTAAATATTTACAGTCTAAGGAAGAAAAGTTCATTTATTTGAACATTGACTGCAAATCATGTGTTTCTACAAAAGTTTTATTACAAAGAATTTTGAGACAATTATCAAAAAGTTTGGAGATAGATCATCAATCTGTCCGTAACTTGATTTCCCAATGTGAGAATTTGTCTTTTTTTATGGAATGTTTAAGACAAATCCTCCAGCATAAAAAGAACAAATCAAGTAATAAAGAAAAACAAATCCCAATTATAATAATTTTGGATAATATTGATAAATTACCAGGGACTGATCATACTGGAGACTTATGTTCAGCTTTATCTAAATTGCATGAACAATCTAGTTCCTTCAATATTTTTTCATTTGTGTTGGTTGTTGAGAGATCTGATATTTTAGATTTATCAACTTCTGGAATACCCATAATAATATTTGAGTCATATAATCAATCTCAAATTACGGATATATTATTGAACAAAATTGTTGATGAAGAATGGCTTGAGGTTATTATGAAGGAAATTAAGATCACCAAACAACAATTGAAATCATTTGTTAAACAATTTATAAAAATGATTTATGATACATATTTCTCCTATTTTGGACTGGATATTAATTTAATAGTACCTGTTTTAGATAAATTATGGCCTGTTTTTTCGAAACCGTTATTAGACGCTGGAAAATTAGTACAAGGTGAAAATGACGTATTAACAACTTTTATGAAAGTCAAACCATATCTACAAGCACAATTAAATTCTTCAAACGCAACAGATTTAATAAAGTTACAACGACAAGTTAATGATTCTTCAGACTCTGGAGTTTATACACTTTCTAAAAAAACTAAATATTTGATTGTTGCAGCTCACATAGCCTCAGTCAACGACCCCAACTTGGATATGCACTATTTCACAAAACAGAAAGATGCCAGAGTTAAGAATAGATACCGTCAAAATAATAGAAAGAAAACCACCAGTCTATCAAAATCTAATGGCTCTTCACCACTATTAAACTCTAGGTTTTACTATTCTCACTCATTCACTCTAGAAAGACTATTGGCTATTCTAGCTTCTATTACGGATAGTCATGATGGTGTTACAATTACTAGTGATGTTGAATTAATGAGTGAAATGTCCAACTTGACTTCATTGAAAGCTCTAGTTAGAACCAATAAACATGATGTGCTATCGGGAGAAGCCAAATGGAGATGTGGTGTTAGATGGAGTGTAGTTAAGACATTTGCTGATGAACTTGGATTTGAAATTGAAAATTACATTCAACAAGACGATATCCGCTAATTCTTTATTTGCTATAAAATGAGTGTTTCAACTTAACTTTTATTATAACATTAAATTTATTGTACAATATAATCAAAAAAACAAAATATCTGTAAACTTTTTAAACCCAGTTCATTTTCAAAATTATAGAACGAAACTATATATTCCACTTTTGTAATGACTGGAGTTTCACCACATATCAGTATCCGCACCAATTAGACCAGCTTGAGGAATATTCAAACCAACTTCTTGACAAATAGGTTCAATAGATTGGAATAATTCAACTAAGCCAATGAAACCTGATAAAGAACGAATTTTAGCCCTGGAAGCCTTCAAAACTTTTTCGTATTTTTCCACGTCTGAATTAGAATTAGTAATTCTTAATCGATTATTATCAAATAATGTATCTAATACTTGATAAACATTTTCAAATTGATTTTTTATTTTATTTAAATCTCGTCCATGGTTTGATGGTACTGATATATGTACTAGTTTATTATTCGTTTCTTTGATCAAAGTCGAATTATTATTTGTAGTTGCAGTAGTTGTTTCACCATTTTCTAATTTTTGCTGAATATCAAGAAGAGCTATTTTAACAAATGATCTAAGTTGCCCTATTATAAGAAACCTTTGAAATCCAGTTTGTATACCTAATTCTTTACCTTCTTTAAATTGCAATTTTATTCCTTCTAGTTGGCCTTCTTTATAACCTTCTTGATAGTATTGATCTTCAATGTTTAATAAGTCATCAAAGTCTAAAGGGTCGTTTAAGTCCATTCTTGTTTCAGTAGGCATGCTATATTTCAATTTTGAAATTAAATTTAAAAGTCTTACAGTAGATTTTTAGGGAGTGCTTGATATATTTATAAACTTATAGTTCTACTCAAAGTTGTGATTTCAAGAGGTCTTAAGATATCGGAGAAAAAAAATAGCTTCAGAAATCACTGTTCCAATTAAGCCGCACAGACCGCTGAAGAGCTCGGATCATCAACACAGACAGAGTATGATACAAAAAATTGTTCAAGTTGTTTTAATGCTTATCTTTTAAGCAATCATTCTTTCCTTTGCCCTTCCATTCTTTGTGAATATTCTCTCAAGTATTCAAATTTTGATTTTCTAGGAAGATGAGTAGAACTTTGATTGACAATGATGAGCAGGAATTATTTTTACAAGATCTTGATCAAAAAAAAAGAAACAGAAGAACAGTGAAAGATGCCTATGAGTCTGATTCTTCTGAAGACGAAGATGAAACAGGATTTAATGAAATTACTTCTACAAATGTTACTTTTAAGAAGGTTGACACAAATGATGATGATAATGGTAAAAATGATGATGATGACGACGATATGTTTGCTTCAGATAACGAACAACAAGAAAAACCTATACCCCAACATATTGAGAAATCAAATTCGAAAATTAAAGGTGTCAAGATAATGAATATGAGTGAATTTGAGAAAAATTTGGAAGAGGAAGAAAATGATATTGTGTTACCAGATGTGTCAACTTCTGCAGCCAACTTCATGAATTTAGATAAGGAAATAAATACTAGAGAAAATGACAAGGACATTGTTTTGTTTTACAACAATCAAGAGGTTCCTAGGTTAGATCAAAAACCCAATTTTGTTAATGGGATACATTCAATCAAAGAACCAAAAATGGAATCTTTTAGTTTGAAACAGGAAAGCCGAGAGGGTGTTTTTGATGAATTTGGCAACTACATCAGAACAAAAGAATCTTCTTCTTCGTCTGATGATGATGGTGATGACTATGAGGAGAGTATCAAGAGATATATATCAATAACAGGTAAAGACAGCTGGCTCTCTGGTGTGTGTGAATCTGATATTTCCAAAGCAAGAGCGACGGAAGAGCTTCGCAAGACTGAATCACACAATAAATATCTCGAAAATAGAAAAAAAGCAAGACTAGTATCAACTGAAGATATTTTAAACAAAATAATTTTTAATTTAGAGCCTGTGGAAACACCTATGGAAATGTTGAAGAGGTTCAATATTCAAGTTAAAAAATATACCAAGTTAAAGGATAAAACTATGGTAAAATCAATCAAATCACAAATTAAAGAACTAACAAATATTGTGGAAATTTTACTGGACAGATTCTCAAGACAAGTATATGATTTGACTCGAGAGGAGTTAGTTAGGGAATACAAGAAGATCACAGGTAAGTCTTACAGTTACAACATCAACATGAAAAACAATCAAGCAGACAACGAAAACAGAGACAACAAAATACAAAGTTACTCCAATAGTAACCCTAGAAAAAGAAAACTAAGCGATTTCGGGGATAGTAAAGAATCTCCGGATGTCCATACAGCCAACCAGGCTCGAGTTTGTTCAAGCGGGAGGTCCAGCGGAACTGAAAAAAATCAAGCTGATAATCCAAGTGTTGCAAATGAAAAATTAGGAGAAACGGCAAATTCATCTACTGATAATTCTACTACTTGGGAATACAAGTGGAGCCTGGGTGATGATGATGATAATGAAATTTATGGTCCATTTGATACCGAAACTATGATTGCATGGAAAGAGAGCTACTTTCAGGAAAATATTGCATATGCTAGAAGAGTTGAAGATACAAATGGTGATTACATCGATGTCAGAGATATTAACTTTATGAGATGAATATTGTTGGCTTGTAAATAAGAATTTGATACAAACTGTTTGGTTTGTGTTATATGACGTTATGGGGCCATTAGTTTACTTGAGAAGTCGGCATAAACCTACATTATAAATTTATTATTGTTGTACATATAATTTTGAAATTTTATTAAGTGTGGTTAATTATGTACGTTCGATTATACTATACAACTGTATTTGTATGGGAGCACCAATTTACTTTAATTTGATTCATCGGAGAAAACGGAGCCTATGATTGAAATTAGTTGCTATGCCATCAATTTACAAGTATAAAACTCTATATATGTTATATTTACTCACAATTACGGTTGATCGCTTTTAAAAATATATTGCAATGAGCTGATGATTTGATAATTTGATAATTTGATTAGAAGTACATATCACATCCTTTATAGACATCAAAGCAATATGTGTCACCTTGAATTATCATCTGATATTTAACTTTAAATATATCTATTTCTATCGATTAATCAGGTTGAAGAAGCCCTAAATATTGTCTGATCTTTTGACTTAGTAGCATGGGGTCCATAATAAGGGGTGTAGCATTTCTAAAGAAAAATGGGGTGTAATTTTATTCGTGAAGATGATTCATGATTCACTCAGCAGGAGTATTTTCTAGATGCTTCTAAAGGTCTATGCAAAGATCAACGAGTTTGAGGCTCAATTCCCAAGATTTTAGCTCAAGTACACTTATGAAATCAGGATGAGCTAGACTGGAAAAAACACTAAAATTGGAGCTACAGACAAGGCTGGGTGAATGGCTGGCTAACTGGCTCTCGAAAAGTCTCTGCCGCCATTATAGCTGTTCCGTTTAACCCCAGACCCCCAGAGCCCCCGTGCGATTTTCAGTCCGAGCCGTTTCACCATCTACCCCAGAGTATAAGAAATAATGTGTCTTGATTGGTCAGTTTTCCCTGGAGACCTAAGGAGCGGCTCCCTTTTTCCCGGAGTCGGGCTAACGATGATTCCTTCTGACGTAACATTTCCGAACTTCCGTCTGTCCACAGATGAGGATTAATCAAAAGGGAGAACGGTAAACTCATTTTTTTCTTCACAATTTATGTATTCTACTTCTTCCTGAATTCTCTATAAATTCAACCATATTTCTCCCAATTTTGAACCTTTATTCAAATATGATTCCAACCAGCACTCGCTTCCTCATGTATCCTACTTATTATCAAGGTTTAGTCTTAAAAACTTCTTCTACTCTATCAAAAAATATGCTAAGATCCGGCATGTCTCCAAAAACTATTTCAAATATGAACTTAGCCTCAAGATGTATGGCTCCAAATGCTAACCCAGTCAATGTTAACACAAGAAAGAATTTTACTTCTTATACGAACCCTTCTCTATCCTATTTTGACATGTATAACAGAACGCACTCATATGAAAACTTACATAATGAAGCTCAATCAAATTCTTCTGTTGCTTCTTTATCAAATCAACCAGTCGTGATAAATAATGGTCTCGGTGATGTTGCTCATGATGATTTAACCATTATTGATAATGGAGATGGTGAAACATACAGTATACCAGACACTTATTTTGTTCCAGAAGTTTCAACTGATGGTGAAGCTAGTCATCATGGTCATTCCAAAGTTTGAATTGATCGCTTTTTGTTAATTGGATGCTAAATCTGTGTCTTTGTCTCCCTCATACTTCGTTATTGTTTTGGTGTTTTATAATTTGAATTTTTGTTGACTTACGGATTACTTGTTTTACGTTTAAGTCTATTGAAACAAACATTATTGTGTTTTTACTCCTGGTTTTATTTCTACTTTGTTATATTTTTAGTTCCTCTCATGACTGTTTTTTTGTTTTTTCGCATTTTTCTATATCGGATTTCTATACCTTTATGATAATATATTCTCGTTGATCGATCAATCATAAGTTATTTTATATTGTAGTTTGGTTTGTTTGAACTTATTTCATCCCGGAGATTGATTATGGCTTTATATATCGGACTACATACTGCAGTTCGGGACACTATTAACCCTAAAATTACTAGTTGGAGCTATTAATCGGATTACATACAAAAATTACCCTCACGCCAAGGCTTATTTTGATAATAAAAAAAACTATATAGTTGAGGCTCTTGGTAGGGTAATGCGCAATAGTATCATGTGGTACGATTCAATATATTACAATCATAGTAATTCGACCTCCTATGTAGAAATTTATAAGAATGGAAAAGAGCAAATATAATACAATATTGTTCTGCCTATCAAAGTTCAAAAAAGTATAGTTGAATTTAATTGCCCACACTAGACTTTGGGTAGTGTCTTGGTTTTACTAAATATATAACTACATGACGGCTAGAATTAGAAAAACTTATGATATAGAAAATGCTCATTAAAAAATTCAGTATACTTTAAATTTAAGGTACTTAGTAGTAACTTCTTCTGTACGTTCCTTCTTTAACTTTATCAAACTTTTCACCATCAACATAACCACCATACATTGATTCTTGAACATGATCAGCAAACTTCTTTGGATATTTAGCTAAATCATTTGCTGCATCTTTATTTAAAGGATCATTTGGATTTGGTTGTAAAAATAAATGCAAAATTCCAGCAAATACTAGTTGTAAAGTTAAAGTTGGTTTCCAATCATTTCTTAGAATATTCAAGCAAACATGACCTTCCAAGTCAATATTTGGGTGATAGATCTTTTGTAAACATTTGAATTCTGGAGCCTTGTTTGGATATTCTTCAGGGATTTGACAGTCGAACTCAAATCGACCACCTGAGTAATAACCTTCATTTGAAGTAACAACTAATTTGATTTTCATTGGGTTTTCTGGGTTATATGAGATGGCAACAGATGGAATTTCTTCATATTCATGTAAATCTCTTTTAGCTCTTGTCAGCGCAACACTAACTTGCTGAACCACTGGTCTGGTTTTGTTTTCCTTTTGCTTTCTTTTAAGTCCTAACTGTATGAAAGGTCTATGTTATGGGACCATAATTCCCCACAACAAGTACAGAGATGGTTAGTAAGTTAAATAATTTTTCTAGAATAAAAAACTGAGGCGGTTTCTTTTTCTGTCCTCTGAAAGGGTTAGATTGAACATTTCCAGATCATTATTTAAGCCCAGCTGTAATACATGTGATAATGAAGAACATACCATTATGTTAATGTATATTTATTTGTGTAGAATAGTAATGGAAGAGATAGGGGCACGGAGATCAGATAACGTAAGCCACCCTTGAAATATGAAAATTGAAGGCGTGTCTTTGGTGCACGGGTTCATCTGGTATTCGCGTCTCTGAGGGGAGATCTTTATTGGATCATTCGATCTGCTGTTTTGATTTTAAAATCGAAGAGACAGTTTACAGGTTACAGTTTACTTTAACACTGTGTCCTATATTGAATATACCTTTATAGCGGCTGAATCTCCCGCAATCACTTGATTTATTCATGTCATCCAATACCCCTTCTAACAGGGCTCTAAAAGAATCGTCTCCTAAACGGTCCTCCACACATGATTTGAAAAACCAACTATTTGAATTCCAAAAGAAACTTAATAAGAGAAAATCTACACAATCCAGTTCGAATGAACCCGAAATACATTTACCTCCAGTGAATTCCCCAACTGGACTAACTTCTTCTTCGACTGGTTTTACTTCTACAAATAATGGTGGGAATCAACAATCTGACGAGTTAAGACTAACGGCAAGAGTATGTATTTTTTATTTTTCTTGAAAAAATGTTTAATATGATTGGATGAAATTCCAGTACACTATACAATTCTTTAACTTTGAAAACTATTTTAATTATTTGAAACTCCAATATACTAACTATATCAATATCTCTTTTCACTCAGAAACTTGCTGGTAGACAAAGGCTCTCTATGCCAACTCTTCCGAACAACCCTAATGCTACTGTTCCAAATAATAACAATGTTGATTTTTTAAGTGAATTAAGTGATGGGCTCTTAGTTGAATCTAGAAAAATGGCATATGAAAACAAAAAATTGAAAGCTAGACTGAAAGAAATCGATGTCGATACTTTCCAAAAACAAATTAATAATTTAACTTTAATAAATAAAAAATTAAGTGAGAAAGAAGAAGAATATAATGATAAAATTTGGGATCTAGAAACTGAAAATGGTTCTTTAAAGGATTCATTGGCTAGAACTCAATCAGATTTTTCCAAAATTTTCCAAGATAAAACTTCTAATGAATCGATTATTGATGATTTAAAATCTCAAGTTGAAACTTTGAAAATACAAAAGTCAGAATTTGAATCTGAATCTTATAATAAATTGACTAATTTGAAAGAATCTCTAAATGAATTGAAGAGTAGTAATTTAAATTTGAATGACGAAAATGATCAATTGGTTCAAAAGGTTGAAACTCTTTCAACCGAATTAACTCAAGCTAAAAAAATTTCAGCAAAACAACAGCCTGTATCGAAAGCAATTTTATCAAAATCTGATCCTGATGAAAGTTTTGGTCTTGATGACTCCATATTACTTCAACCTTCAGACGCAGAAATGAAAGAGTTACAAAATTCAAGTAAAGAATTAGAAGCTGAAACTCTGAAGTCAAATCTAGATCATGCTTACGGAACAATCACCAAGTTAAGACACAATCTACTTAAGATTAAGCATGATAATGATGATTTATTGAATCAATTAGAATATTTTAAGACTGGTCAACGTACTTCTCCTTCTCCCTCTCATGATAGAGTTAAACTATTTATGAGAAAGAAATTACAGTTGGATAACACTTCCGGATTATCACCTTCGAAAAGACAAAGTAAGACTTTATCATATATTGATACCACAGATTCTTCTTACAGTGGTAATGTTGATTGGGAAAACTTTGAAGGCGTTGATGATCAAGCTACTGCACAAAGTTCTCCATCCAAATTGAAAAATATTCCTTCCTTAATCAAATCTGATGATGAAGAAGATTTTGATGATATTCCTGAGATCAATGATTCTGATACTGATTCCTTTAGTGTAAAGACTACAGATACTGGTAGATCTCTGGGCTCTCAGAATCTTCTATCTTCACCATTATCTTCTCGTCGTCATTTACTCTCGGATGAATTATCCGATTCAAAGTCAATATCATTAAAGGAAATTGAGGAATATGCTAAGCAGCATAAATTGAAATTGATTTCTGAGTCTGAATATGATTCTTTAAGAGTTAAGCCAAGCAACGATTCTCAAGAAAAGGCTATTGCTGGAGCCGCTGCATTAGGCTTACTTGCATTACCAAATGCTGGTTCCGAAAAACGTACCACTACCATATTAGAAAACTTAAAGCAAAAATGTGAAGAATATAATTTAGTTCCCGTTAAGCAATATGAATATAATAGACTAGTTAAAGCGTCTAATTATGATGAAATTGATGAAGAAGTTTTGATTAAGAAAGTTGATAAATTTGATTTGAAGCTATTGCCATTGACTGAATATCAAGAAATTGAAAATAAGTTTGCCCAAAAAGATCAAGAAATTGAAATATTGAATGGGCACTTTAATGATGTTAACTATCTAAGTGATAAAATTAAAGAATTTGGTTATTTTGCATTACCTTCCAAAGAATATGATGGTTTGAAATCTAATTTAGATGATTATGAAAAGAAACATTTCAAGTTAAGCGAAAGCTTAATTGTTAAAGAAGCATCATTCTCAGAATTACAGAAGAGTTTAAATACCAGAGATTTAGAAATTAGTGAATTGAATACTACTGTTGCTTCTAAAGAGAAGGTAATCACTGAACTGAGGGAATCTATCGATTCATATGAACATGAAGTCGAGCACTTGAAAGGTGAATTCACCAGCAAGACCAATGAAATCACTGAATTGAAGTACTATATTGTTTCCAAAGAGAAGGAAATGGATGAATTAGCAGTATCTGTTACTACCAAATCTAAAGAAATTTCTGAATTAAGGGAAACCAGTGAGTCCAAGAGTGCAAATATTGCTGAATTGACAGAGACTCTTCAATATAAAGAGAAGGCTATTATTTCATTGAATGATGAATTGCTTACAAAGAATCAAGAATTGAAATCAGTTTCTAACGATCTCCAAACAAATGAAAAAGAATTATCAGAACACAAATCGAAGCTTGCTAACCCATCTGCTGACTTTATTCATAGTTCAGCGGCATTGCTTGGTCTAACTGCCATTCCAATTATTTCTCATGAAAAGAATTCAAAAGATTTAGAAGATAAAACCAAAATCATCAAAGATACCCAGGAAATGATTGAATCTAAAGTAAAAGCAATTGTTGCGCTAAGGGATGATTTGGAATCTAAATCTGTTGAAATTGAAGATTTAAGAGCAAAGATAGACAACCCATCTTCTGAGTTTGTCCATCATTCTGCTGCACTATTAGGTTTGACCGCGATTCCACTCACTGCACATGAGAAGTTATTGACAGAATTAGCTGAAAAATCCAAGGCAATCAAAGATTCTGAAGGATTACTTGCTGTTAAAGAGAAGATAATTTCTGATTTGCAAATAGACCTACAGACAAAATCTGATGAGATCAAAGTTTTAAAGATTTCGTTGGAAAAGCCTGATCTTGAATATGTGACCACAAAAGCAGATTCTCACGGTCTGCATGTTTTACCATTGGAAGAGTACTCCTCTATATCTAAACAACTTGATGACCAAAGTAAAGAATTGATTACCCATAAATCTATTCTGAAAGACAAAGAGTCTGAACTAAGTCTGAATATTGAAGAATTGGAGTCCTTAAAGAAGGAAATTTTGAATAAAGAGGCCGTTTTAGAAAATCAAGAGAAAGAACTAAAGGATAAGCATTCTTCATTAAAAGCCTTAGAGGCCGAATTGTCAAAAAAGAATTTAGAATTAGATGTTCTTAAAAAACATATTGAAGAGCCTGATGTTGAATATGTTAAATCTAAGTCTGAGAGTCTTGGATTTATTCCTGTTCAATTACAAACGCATAATTATATGAAGAAGGAACTAGAAGAGCAAAAGTTATTGGTTGCTGATCAATCTCACAAATTACAAAAAGCTGAATCTGAATTGGCTGGTACCCATAAACAAATTGAAATTTATGGGGCCGATTTAGGATTAAAGGTCGAAGAATTAAAGAGCTCTAGCGATATTTTGGCTTCAACTCAAGAGGAACTAGATTCTCACAAATCCAATTTATTATTGAAAAATTCTGAGTTAGAGTCTACAAAACTCAAACTAGACAATCCTGACCTTGATTTTATTCGTGAAAAGGCTACTTCGCATGGAATGATTGTTGTCAACTCCAATGATCATAAACAACTTCAGTCAGATATGGATACTTTGACTAAAAATGCTTCTGTTACAGAGCAAACTTTAGCTTTCAACCGAAAAGAGGTGGAAAAATTGAAATCACTGATCGTTTCTAAAGATTCTCAATTAGCTGAGTTGAAAGCATCCCACGACTCTCCATCCAATGATTATATCGGCACCAAGGCCACTAATGCTGGGTTTGTTTTACTCCCAGCCAGTGATTATCAACAATTTGTTAGTTCAATAAAGGCATTAGATATACCTTTGTCTACATCTCTTTCTTCTGCTGCTTCAGGAGTTACATCTATAACTGGTTTCGCTACTGCTGGTGTGTTAGGTATCGCTGCTTCTTCAATTGCAGCACTTAAGAAGTCATCAGAAAAACCCTCCATTGATTACTTAATCTCTAACTTGAGTAAAAATGGTTATATTTCTATTCCTAAAAGTCAATATGACAGTTTAGTTGTTAAGAATGAAGCTCCTCCTTCTCCTCAATCTTCTAAGGTTAGACATGTTGAAAGTATTGAAACCATGGATACGCTGAAAAAAAAATGCGCTTCTATGGGATTGGTTGCTTTATCCACATCTTCTTATGATAGTTTAATTGTTTCTTCAAAGAGATCTTTAACTACTGTGGAATTGATTGATAGAATTGAAAAATCAGGTATGGTTGCCTTGAATAGGGAAATATATTTAGCTCTTCTTGATCTGTTCTCGTCTTTGGGATCACCATTTGGAGCGGTTATTTCTAAGCTAAAAGATCCTTCTTCTTCAAACTTTAAGTCTTCGTTAACTGAACTGAGGGCTTTGATTGAAAACCAAAACAAGATTAATATTTCATATGAAAGTCCATCAAGTGAGTATGTTACTGAGAAAGCACAAGATTTGGGTTACAAAGTTATTACGTTACAAGATTATGCCCAATTAAACGAAAGGAAGATAACTGTTGATGAATCTAAAGAATTATTGGAATCCAATAATTTTCAAGTTGTTCCAAAGGAATCCTACACCAAATTGAACGACATATCTTCCAAGGTCGAAACTCCTAATAAAGAATTTGTTGAAAAGTTGGCATCTGCTTGTGGACTTTCGGTATTGGCTGTTGATGCCCATGATAAACTAAAAGCAGACTCAGCAATTGCAGAAAAGTCGCAAGATGAACTTGAAGCTAAATCGACTGAGTTAAAAACTGTATCAGTTAAGTTAACCGATCTTGAAAATGATCTTGAAACTGCTAAATCTGAACTTTCTAAAAAGGAAGAAGAATTGAATAAAGTAAAGGAAGGCTTAGAGAATCCATCAGAAGACTTCATTAAAACTAAGGCAAGCGCATTAGGCCTAATTGCTCTATTGGCTACAGACCATGAATCTTTGAAAAAAGATATTGATGACCAAAAGCAATCTCTGATTGCTAGAAATAAAGAATTTTCTAATCTAGAAACCCAGTATATTTCAAACAAAGATGAATTGTCCAACTTGAAGGAAAAATTAGAAGATGCTGAATTTGTCAAATCTAAGGCTGTTGGCCATGGTTTTGTTCCGTTATCAAGCACAGATCATGCAGATTTGAATGATAGATTACAAACTGTTAAAGCAGAATTGAAATTGAAATCAGATGAATTAAATTCCAAGGATACGGACTTAGTTAGTCTGAGAGAACAATTAGGAGATCCCGAATTTGTCAAATCCAAGGCCTCCGATCACGGTTTTGTTGTTTTACAAGCTGCTGCTCACGCAGATTTGAATAATAGATTACAAGGTGCTGTTGAAGAATTGAAACTAAAGTCAGAGGAATTAAGTTCGAAGGATACTGATTTAGTTAGTCTGAGAGAACAATTAGAAGATGCTGAATTTGTCAAATCCAAGGCTGTCGAACATGGATTTATTCCTGTTCCAGTCGCAGATCATGATACATTAGTTGGATTGAAGAAATCTTTGAATAATCCTGATTTTGTGAAATCAAGAGCTATTGATCATGGTTTTGTACCAATTACTGTTGCTCAACAATCTGAATTGAATAAGAAATGTGATGATGCTTTTGCAGAACTTAAATTAAAATCCGATGAATTGGCTTCTAAAAACCAAGAATTGTCTGATTTGAAGAGACAGTTAGAGGATCCTGAATTTGTTAAACTGAAATCTAGTGAGCATGGATTTGTTCCTCTTCTAATTGCTGATCATTCTAATATGAGCCAAAGCTTGAGCGACGCTTTAGAAAATTTGAGATTGAAGTCAGATGAGCTAGATGCTAAATCTTTAGAATTAGATGCTTTGAAGAAGCAAGTTGAAACCCCAGATGTTGAATATATTAAGACCAAGTCTCACTCTCATGGTTTTATACCAATTCCGATCCCGGTTCATAAAGAGTTAGAAAACAATTTGTTAGGTGCTCAAACCCTTGTCGAAACTCTGAAAGAGCAAGTTACTTGTCAAGCAGCTAAGTTAGAGAAATCAAAATCAGAACTTGTTCATAAAGATAATATAGTTAAATCATTAGAAGAAAAGCTTGATAATCCGGATATTGACTACATTAAAGCTAAATCAGAAATTCTTGGTCTAGTGTCTTTTCCAATTTCCGAACACAAGAAACTTCACGATTCTGTTGAGTCCAAGAATACTGAGATTGAAGCTTTAAAGACCCAAGCTGCTGAACATCATTCTAAGTTGAAAGAACTCAAGGTTGAATTATCGAACAAGGCAAGCCAGATTGAACTGTTGAGTCAACAGCTATCCAACCCTGACCTTGAATATATCAAGACTAAATCAGAATCACATGGTTTAGTTTCTATCCCATTGGATGATCATACAGAGTTGACAAAGTCTGTGGATGATAATGCCTCTAAAGTTAAAAAATTAGAATTACAAATTTCTGATAAGAATGATCACTTGGAACAGATTAAGGCTCAACTATTTGATCAAGATAGAGCTACAGATATTTTGAATAAACAACTGGAAAATCCTGATGTTCATTATCTAGTGTCTAAAGCAGAAACACATGGTATGATTACGATTTCTGTTGATGAATTCGAAAAATTAAAGGAGTCCATAGCCATGAAAGATCAAGAATTATCTTCCGTCAAGGATCAGTTAGACAAAGAGATTGGGTCAGAATCTGAATTTACTGATGCTGCTGTTTTTGTTCCTTTTTCTAACCCTGAAAAATTATTATCTAACTCTAATGAAGTTCCAAGTCTTGCCGATTTAGACTCGCTCCAAGCGAAGTTAGATGCTAAATCTAAAGAGTTGGCAGATATTGAACTAAGACTGGATTCTCGGAAACTTGAGCTACAAACTTTTGTTTCAGAACAGAAAGGTGTTGAGAATGATGATGATGGTTCGAAGACAAAGCACTTATCTGATAGTGGTGTTATATTGTCCACAGTTTCAATTGATGAATTTAATGATTTAAAGAATAAATTTGCGGCTAAGAGTGCTGAACTTGAAAGTTTGAAAGGTCAACAGTCTATTGCCGTTGCAAATGATTCTTATATGTTATCCATGAAAGATGCTAAACTAATTAATGATAATATTGCTATAATTGATCCCACGATATCTCTTGACAATTCTGTTGATAACGTTTCAATTGTAAATCCAACCGTTTCTCCTGTCTCAAATACTGGTGAGAAGAAATTCAACAATCCTATTTCTTCATTGTTAGATCATGGGTCTAGCTCTTCTACTCATGCTAGTAATGATAAGGATCAACAAATTACTGAGCTTAATAGAAAGATTGACAGACCTTCAAAAGAATATCTTGTTGAAAAGTTAGCAGCCCTTGGCTACTCTACAATTCCAGATCAATCCAGAAACAGAGAATCCGTGATAACTAACTCTACCGGTACGGACTCCTCGTTGTATATGGATGCTGTTAGTGGTTCTCATATCACCAATTCTTTGTATGGCGATTTCCACAGTACTGATAGCGGTTTTGTTGATGCTTTTAGTGAACAAGGTACTGAGTCCACAAGAGATGTTAATGATATGTTTGAACCTATCACAGAACCAGAAGAAATTAAGTTGAGGGAGGAAGCTAAAAAGTATGGTTTCATGTTGATCCCAATTAGCCAGGCTGATGACGATAATGCTACGTCTATCGATGAAATAACCGATGTTCATCTTGGTACAGCTGAAATTCAAACAATTAGACCAGATAGTGAAATAAGACCATCCAGCTCAATTGGACCTTCAAGCTCGATAAGACCTGATAGTGTTACTATTCTTGATAATGGCATGCATGAAGAAATCTCTGGTCTTGACGATAAATCTCTCCTGAAAGCAAAAGCTACTTCTCTAGGAATGGCTCTCATCCCTTCGGCTGAATTATTGATGCTTAGAGAATCTCAGAATTCTAATATTATGGGTGCTTCTGTAGTCAAAAAAGAGAATACAAACAAAAACTCTGCCCTTGATTCTAGTAAAGATATTTCTCCTATTATAACTAAGGAAAATCTACAAGAGTATGCTAATGATTTGGGATTGAAGGTACTTTCTAAAACAGAAATCGAAAGAATCAAGAAGCGGACAATCACTTCTCAGGAACTTGCTACTAAAGCTGCTGAGTTAAATCTCACATTGGTTCCAGAAATTGAAAACCGTTCAAAGAGAGAATTTGGTGTCCTCACTAGGGATGATTTAGCTATTGAGGCCAGAAACCAAGGTATGATGGTTATTCCAGAAAATCAATTTGTTGCTACTACTGTGTCAAGAAAACCAGATGTTCCGCATGTGGTTGTTTTACCTTCTACATATTATAACAAATTATTAAGAAGTCATGAATTTTACAAAATAAGTAAAGCGACTTCGCCTAATAACAGCAGACATCCTGAGAGCTTCATTTCTCCTTCTGAAGAGTTAACAAGTATGTCTTCATCTTTTAATACTGCTCCTTCTAGCCCCTCTACAGAACAGTTTAGATCTGTTTCTCAAACTCCTGTTTCTACAAGAGTTGCTCCTCTTCAATTTAATAACAGCCCAAGATCTATTCAAAAATCTAATAGTCAAAAGTTCAATCATGTTCTGACTCCAACTCATTCTCCTTCTCTCAACAGTGGAAATCAATTTTCATTAACTGAACTTGAGAAAACACCAACTTCTGGAATTCATTCATTGCGTAGTGTTCATACTGTAATCACTTCTAAACATGAAATGATTGCTGCTATCACTCAGACTATCATTGGTGAATACTTGTACAAATATTTTAGAAAGCTTGGTCCTCTGTCTTCTGTCTCCGAAAGCAGACACGAAAGATTTTTTTGGATTCATCCTTACAGTTTAACATTATACTGGTCTAGCTCCAATCCAGTTTTTAATGATCCATCTTCGAACAAAATTAGAGCTCTTGCTATCGTTTCAGTTGAATCTGTCGAAGACAATAACCCACTACCTCCTGGTCTTTTCCATAAGAGTATCGTTATTTATTCAAAAGAGAAATCTATCAAGATCACCTGTCCAACAAGACAGCGTCACAACATTTGGTTCAATTCGTTAAAGTATTTGATTGAAAGAAACACAGATGATTTACTTGGAGATGATGATGGAAATGAAGATCAATATAATGAGACATTTGCTATGGATCAAAAAGTTGAATTAGAAAGGTCTCAAACTTTCCGTCATAGTCAACCGAGAAAATATGTTTTAGGTGGATCTCATCTTTCTTCAAGATCTGTTTCTTCCCCTGTCTCCAATTCGACTCCAGCCCCTCCTAGATTAAAGTCTTCTCGTTCTCTTCTGGGCTCCGTTAGAAATTCCCGTAGATAACTGTAACAATGGAAGGTTCTCTAGTGTGTTATTTTACTTTTTTTTTAGACTTTATTTCTTTATACAGTAATAATGTCTCTCCTTACTTCATTCATGTTGGTATTTTTTTTTTTTTGATATGACTTTGGTTGTTGACCTTTTTTATTTATTCCGTAGCTGATACCTTCAAAAACGGTTTACTTTATTTTTGTGCTTTTGTAATTTCAATTGGTTTATTTGTTCTTCTAATGCTTAATTTAATTTACCTATTTTAACTTTCGTATTGTTTCTTGTATTTTTTTTCTTATTCTTTTCGAACTTTTATCCCTCGTTTTTTGATTTTATATTTTTGTCCATTTTGTATTCTCTTTATTATTTTGTTATGTTCTTTAGTATAAGGTTGACTGGGTATGCCAACCTAGTCCCATCATATCTTTAATATAACATTAACCCTTTATTACTACAGTTCTCTATTAATTTTCATTTTCATAAAATTTCATTTGTAGTGCTCAGCTTTTGATCACTATTTAACTAGTTTAATTCTTGTAATTGATTTATCATTTCCACAGTGTAGTCTTAGTAACGTAAAATTTTAGATATAAGGCTTGAAATTATTAAATTTGATTGAAAATGAAAAACGGAAACACAAAGATATACAAAAGAGAAGGAATGATAAATAGTGGAAGTATGAGAAAACGCAGATTAAAAATATCTGTAAGTGAGGGATGAAGCCAACCTTTGCTGGAGTAACAGTCATATATATAAGGAAATAAAAAAGAAAATAAGTTCATTAAAGAGAGCGTAAATTAGTTGGAAGTTGATAAAAAAGAAGATTGTAAAAAAAAAAAAACATAAGAAAATATGCAAGGCAATAAATGATAGAGTGAATGGGAAAGTAACAATAAAAACAAACAATAAAAAGCAAATATCACTTAACGCAAAAGAAAGAAAACAAATATTAACAGCAACAAAAAAACTCGACAGCACAACAAACTCAAAACATAATAGAGCAACGTCAAAAATAAGGGGCAAATATAAAAAAATAAACTAAGATAAAATAATAGATAATATCATAAAAATTTAAAACAAGAAGGCAAATTCAACGGAAAAAGTATTCATACTGAGTGAAAGATAAAAAATTTTATTATTTCTTCTTAACTTCTGCAAAAGGGTTTAAAGTACGAACAGTTAGACATGGTAAAGTCATTCCAACTTCAGATTTCAATAAAATTGGAACCTTTTGTAATTCCCTAATTTCTTGAATGTAATTGTCACCGTCAATACGAGTGATACATTCTTTCAGGTATGGAGATAAGGAGTCGCCCTTGGATTCTAAAGATTTAACATGAGGGACAGATAAGTTTAGTTTGGTAAATTTATCAATTAAACTTTGTGGAATAGAAGATTGGGTAGAAGCAGCTTCTTTAGAGGTGGATCTATACTTATTCTTTATTGATGCTCTGTATGATAATGGTTTTCTTTCATCCTCTGGGACATAAGTAGCGGCATCAACACCTGGTTCCCAATATAACTCCAAAACTCTATTGGTTTTGTCGAATTCAGCTTTACGTAGAGGTAATTGATCACCATGAACCCTTTTTTCAATACCAAACTCAGGTATGATAACATCAAATGATGATTCGTATACTTGTAAAATTGTACCCATGCATAAAATTTGGCCAGTTTCTTTGCTCATTTCATTGATAGATTGACATAATAATAAATGAATTGCTTGTTCCTGTGCTGCCTTAGCACAATCCTTCTTGAAATTACAGTAATCACTATTCATCTTCAACGAATCAATATCATCTCTGTAAGTTTCAGCATGTCCGTTGATGACAGCTTTGAATTGTCTGTGAACAATGATATCAGCATATCTTCTCAGTGGTGCGGTGAAATGGGTATAAGATGGTAAATTGAATAAATAATGGCCTAAACCGTCAACATCTGTTTTACCAGCAATCACATACTTGCCTCTTGGCATGCACTTGATCAAAATAGCCTCAACTGAATTTCTCTTTATTGGATCTTTAATATTCAATAAAGAATTTTGGAAAGTTGCAGCGTTTGTGGTATCAAGTTCAATCCCTAGATTTGCAACTTTCCTTGAATAAGCTTCAAACTTAGTCAAAGTTGGAATTGGATATTTTCTCAACAAAGCTTTATCACCTAAAGCAGCATGGACTCTTTGTGCAACAGCTGCATTCACATTATGGAAAATTTCGTCGATCATTGAAGTTGAAGAAATAGTATCAAATATGTTCAAAGATAACTTAACTCTCTCATCATCCAGTTGGTCTAATAATGGTAAAATTGGTTCATTATCTAATTCAGGATTGTTTAGTCTACGTCTTCTCAGTCCTCTTGAGATTAATGATAATGTTGTAATATACCCTGAGGTGGCATCATTCGTGCTTTTTTCAACATATGTTTTATTCAATATTGAATCAACGACAGAATAATTAACTCTTTGTTTTGGTTCAATGATAGATTCACCCATCCAAACATCGTCAATATCAAATGTAGCAGAATCAATTTCAAAAACTATAGATAAAGCAAGACCTTTTTCACCCTCCTTAAAAGAAATTAAATCATTGATCTTTTGTGGAAACAAATTAACAGCCTTTTGAGGTAGGAAAACAGAATGTGATCTCTTTTTTGATCTCTTATCCAAACTGGAATCTTGCTTAATATAGTATGTGGCATCAGCAATATGAATACCTAATTCGATCTTACTCTCAGAAATGATTTTAACATGTAAAGCATGGTCAGAGAAAACACCAGTTTGAGAAAAAGCAATAACATATTCACCAGTAAAGTCTTTTCTATCGCCATTTGACAAAGCAGGTTTAATATCAGCAATATCCGTCATATATTTTGTTTCATCGTCGGGATATTCATCACATAAAAAGTTATTATCTCTTAACAAGGAATCAACTTCAACTTCAGCTTCGTTCATTTTACCCAACTTAGAAACCATTGTACCAAATGGGTGTAGTGAAGTGATTGGCCATCTCTTGATGGATGCAATGAATACTTGATCATTATATTTCTCATGATTTTCGACAAAATCTTTTGGAGCTTGTTCAGTAGGAATGGCGATCAAAGGGACTTTTTTATCAGTTGGCTTGAACCAAACAATTTTTGGTCTATTGGTTTGTCTTGAAGCACTATCTTTAGACTTGTCTTTATCTTTATTTTCTCTGGCTTCTTTTGCAGCCTGGGAAGGTCTGAGTAAGCCTAAAGTACCAGAGAACAATTGGCCTGGAATACGATCGACAACAGCAACGACATGTCCGGCATATAATGGCTTAAACTCATCACTGATTTCTTCTTCTTCCACTAACAATAATGATTGGCCCTCAACTTCAACATCATCATTCTTCTTTTGAGTAGGTCTTTGTTTCAATGAACCTCTTCTGTTTAATGACCCAGAAGTTTTAGTAGAAGATGGAGCTGTCGATGATGATGAACCGTCAAATCTAGAGCTACTATTTGAATCTGAGGTGTTGGAACCACCACCGGTACTTGAACTATAGCTTGTAGAAGCATCATTGTGTAAGTCATCGCTTAGCTCAGTGCCGGGTCTAGTAGATATATTGTCTTTTCTTCTTTTCTTTTCCTCTTTTTCTCTTTTAGAATTCCAAACTTCATCTACAACCAATAATTCAATTGCAACCAAATCACCTTCCAAAGCTCTATTACGATCTTTTGAACCACAAATAAAAATGTCCGCATCCAATAGACCATCAGTTGAAATATAAGCATCAGATCTGTTTTTTTTATTAACACGCAAAGTACCAGTAACCAATCTCCCTTCATTAATTAATTCAGGTAATGAATTTTGAGGTAAATAAGGAGCAAATAAAGACTTTCTTTGTTGCCCATTTTGAGATTGATTAAACTGAGAAATTGAAGAAACTGAGCCTCCATAGGAACCTCTCGGTCTATGACTTGGTGTAAATGAAGGTGGCTCAAAAGTACCTGCAGCATATGATAAACTTTGATTTGGAGTTGAAGGTTGTTGTTTTCTCCAATTATTGCTCATATCAGATGCAGTGTTTCTATGATTAACATTGTTTAGTGATTGACGGCCACCTGAGAAATTTGGAGCTGGAGGCGCTAAAGTATTTGAGTTTTCTCTTGGAGGGAATTGAAAAGATCTTTGAGGTGATCTTTCATTTGTTGTAGATAAATTCGATCTTGTTCTAGCATGTCCTCCCGTCAACTCAAATCCATCATCTGATGTTGTGGATAAATTTGGAGAGGGTGGAAACTTGAAAGATGGAGGTGCCATCAACGATGCGGAATTTGATTGGCCTAAAATATTTGAATCACTTGGGGTTTCAGACATTGAAGTAGAAGATATTGATAATTTTGAAGGGGATTGTCTTTGAGCTTGGGCTTCAGCTGCGGCTCTCTTTGCCTCTGATAGTCCTAAGGAATGTCTTCTATTATGGCCATAATTGGCTGAAGTAACAGAGGATTGTGCTCTTCTATGATTTCTTGGAGACTGGAATGAGTTGTCCTGAGCATTATCGGGATTGGAGACGTTACTTGAAGATCTTCTATGATGACCACCTCTTTTCTGGTTATTATTACCACCAGGTGGGGGCATTAACACACTTTGAAAATTGAACCCACCTCCTTGATTGTTGTAACCTTGAGATTGAGTGTAGTTGCCTCCAGGCTGAGACATTTGCTGTTGCTGCTGTTGTAAGATTTGTTGTTGTTGAGCTTGAACAATTTCCAATTGACGTTGAAGGTTAAATTGTTCCACTAGAATGATATAACGGTTGTTAGTACATGAGTTTAAATTTTTGGCCATGAAAAAAAAAAAATAATGTGCAAGTGTTGAAAACTATTTATAGCCCCTCTCATAACTTCCTCCGAAGAAAAAAAAAGTAAGAGATGCCAATTGAAGATGACTCAAGTAATCAATATTTTTGCAGAAAAAACCATATACATACACATTAAAGTGGTCAATTCACTAGGGGATCGTCTGTGAGCAACATGAATGGTTCTTGGACGATTACCTGCTGTTCTCACAGTTGTCGAATCCGGGGCGTAATTTGAGCTCGGGATATTGTTGTTATCCTGTTGGGAATTGGACATGAGAGAATGGGGTTTTTTTTTAAATTTTATTTATGTAGTATAGTATGTATAAGTAAATGATTGATTGTAAATAGAGGTATATATAATCAAATGAAGGTGTAAAGAGGAGATTAAAAAAGGGAAGTCACACTAGAGCAAACTCGAGGATGTTGAAGGAGTGCGTGCAAGTTCTAGTTTGTGAGAGCAATAGGATAGAGGCAGAGATATGCCTTATGGATAATGAAAGGATGAGGTGTGATATATGAAGGTGGTGGTCAAAGAGGTATTAGGAAGAGATGATAAGACTATTGTTGTAGTAGAAAATTTTTAATTTGCCTTCAGAGTGAGTTGAGGCCGAGAAATTGAAGAAATTGGTGACGTTGAGGTTGAGAAGTTTGGCAGCACAGCACAGCACAATTTTGGTCAAACTTGAGAGCAAGACTTTAATAATGTAACGGGTTAAACCTACCTTACTTTTGTGTTACATTTGTTCTATTTGTTAGGATCACTCATTCTAGACACAAAATTCTTTCGACCAATTCAACTGTAAGGTGGCATTTCAAGTCTCTACTATTTGAAATATTGAGGTGTTGAATCAGTTTTGTTTGGCAGCAGAATTGAAAGAATTGTGGCTAGCTAGAGTGCCATGTAATAATAAACTTTACTGTTGCTTATTCATCCCCTTTAATTTGAAGCTGGTCCAACAAATTGTACCTAGCATCGGTAGTGTTGTACTACATTGATAGACATAGTCATTCATTTAATATCAATTTTCTAATTTTGTAAAGAAATTTTTCAAAGCTCAAAATTACATATTTGATCTACCAATTGGATATAAAGTTAACTAAACTGTGAACTAGCAAAGGAAAAAAGTGTCTCAGGTTAACGGTATTTCCATCCACTCCAAAATTAGTCTTACTTGATACTATAGATCACACACAAGTTTATGTTGAATCATATTTCAATATTATATTAAATAATTTAATTTAAGAGTATGAAATTTCAAAAGTTTAGACATATAACTTACATCAATTGTTATACGAAAATCACGTCAAACAATATACTATATATTGTAAATTCGTATCTTCCTATCCATTATGCGGCTTATTTCATCAAGCAGATTGGAATGCGTCTGTTCCTGACGTTTTGGTAAACAATAAACAATTCGGGAAAGCAAAAAAAAATTTGGAAAAAGTAAATGCGGGCTAAGAGGTTCGAACTCTTGCATCTCGCGATATCACGGCCTAAACGTGACGCCTTAACCACTCGGCCAAACCCGCTGTTTACATTTTGTTGTCTTATTGAATAAACCAGATCATAAGTTGACTTTTTAAAAAAATGGTGTTTACAGTATGGCTTGAAAACCGAACTCTGATTTATTAAAATTATCGGAAATAGCTCATCAGATTTTGTCATCATTACGATAGTATGCATGTCTTATTAAAGTGTTTACTGTAAATCATTATTGTCACAAATTTCAGGCTATAGGTAAGCCATGTTTCAGAATCATTCATGTTTTAAACTAACTAATATTTCTTAACCTTTTCTCTATCACTGATTTTTGTATAAAAGGTGAAGTGTTTTCCTGATTTAATTTTTCTGTAGTATATAATTTTATAGGATGGGGAATCATCGATTCAATCACCCAATTCTCAAGTTAAATACATTTTACAATTGAGACCAAACACTTAGTCAATTAAGGTATGTTAATTCATACTACGTATTAAAGGAGTAAATATCCGTGATTGGAAAACAACGGTTAAATTCTAGTTCTCAAGATATAACATCGATATAAGGTATATGCCCCCCATTGTTGGATAAAATAATTGACTGAGATTTACCCCTCTTACTCCGACAAAAATCTATAATTGCAACTGACAACAAGGGTATGATCTAGATAAGTTCTGAGCCACTTTGCATAAAGTTTTATATTTATATACTTCATCTATAATTTTGTGAGATTCATTGTTTTCTTCAATAGCGACACATCCTTGTTTTGATAATTCGGTAGTAGATAATTCAGTTTTACACTTCAAGTATGAACATCTGTCATCTTATCTATTCCTGTGGACTGTTATTTGTATTTGGCACCCAGTTAATATGGTTTTACCGTACAGTAGAGAACAGTTAAATTTCTTTTACTCTTCATTCACACACAATTGGTTCCACTCAATTTAACTAGTGACTACACATGATATATGTTAAACTATGTTTTCTCAATAAGTCATGGTGAAGGTGATTTACAAGCAAGCTTAAAGAAGGCCTTTTCTTTCAAAATGACGGTCCCAAAGAGAAAGCACGTTATAGCTTGTATTGTTTTCAGTTGGGATCATAAAAGCTCAAAACCTTTTTGTAATTTAATTAGAATGATATCACTTCAATTAGATGATGTTGTTTCTCAAAAGCTTTGATTCTTATTCATAAATTTCCAACCTCCATGCTAAGAGCAATATACATTTCTGCTAAAGCTGAAGACATTTTTCAACCTTTGAAAGAAAAATTTGGTTATCAACACAAAACATTGTATGAGTTTTATGGTGATTGTGGTTCAATTCGTTATTTAATTACATTAATTACTATTCCAAAGTTTCCGTATGATCCTCCCAAAACGAGATTTCAAGAAAGATCTGAGATTACTCCCTACTTCTTGTGCGTGATCTAAACAAGGTCTAAACCACTTTGTATAAAAATCATACTTGTATACACTAAATGAATTTATTTTATCTTATGTTATAGATTTTGTGAATTGCTGTGTTTTCTTCAATCACGAAACAGTTCTGTTTTGATCATTCGGCAGTAAAGTTCAGTTTAAACATATTGAAAAAAAAGCCTTTCTTTTTCATTTTTGTTTTTTAACGAAAGCCTTACGAATTGGTTTTATCCACAATAAATTTTTTCATTTTGTTATTTTAGACACAAGCTAAAAGAATTAGTTTTCTTCTCAGAAACCTCAGCTTTTATGCTCTTCCAATACTTTACTTTTGGCTATTATTCACTTTAAAAATTCAATGAAAAAAAATTATGGTAGTGTTAACTTTTAGCTGTTTTTTGAGTATAACTTTATACTCTGACTATTCAAATATACTCTGTGAAAAAAAAAAATAGTAGAGATCACAAAGCAGGTTTACCAAATCTAACTAAATGGAGATTGAATAGTCGACTAGAACGGACGGGTGTTCTAAAAATTTAAGCAATATTTATATATAACAATAACTCTTCACCCAGTCTCCGTACATTTTACTTGAATGGACCCAGAAACTTGAGATGACCTGTAAGTGGCGCTAATGATAATAGCCAAAAGCGTATTACAAAGTATCTCTTGCAAAAAAAATTAACCTTTTTCCTAAGTAACATTCTATTGAAATGAGTAAACATTACTAATAAATTTCAAGTTCATCCGGCAAGCCCCTTGTGAAGTCATAGACAACAAAACTGAATTAGTTCTAATCAAACAAATAACAAATTGTTAGTAAGAGTGTTTTCAATAGAAATATAATCTCCATCCATTACTAATTCATAGTAGAATGTAATTGTAAAATATCAGATAAATTGATGAATGTTGGAAACAGAAAAGGTTTCTTCATAAAGATCAGAGTGAGCTGAGATAAAATATCATCATAAACAACAATAACAAAGGTTGAAATAGGGGAGAGATGTGTAAAGTATAAAACTTAAAATTTAACATACGATTATCCGTTCATTATTTAGTTCTTAAGAGATTGGTTCAAAATCACCATTTGGCTTGATTGTATAAAGAAGAAGTGTAGTGAAAAATTAAAACATTTCAAATTTTTTTCTCAATTTCAATACTTGCGCAGGATGTTGTGAGGATTACCCTGTCTAAAATTCTTTACCTTATAATACACAGGGTTCCCTTGATAAGATTCTAACAATAATAAGTCAAGGGGAATTTCTTTGGAAAAATACCACTAAAACATGTCCAGACGTCCTGATATAACAAACAATACAGATTATGAATGGCTTCTTTCAAGATCCAAAACTGCCTATGAATTTTTATCATTGGAGAAGTCCAACCTGATAACCAATTCAAAATTAAGAAAATCGTATAGAAACAAAGCATTAGAATTACATCCTGATAAAAACCAATCTTCTAATGCTGAGGATGAATTTAGGGAGGTTGCTGTAAGTTATAAAATTCTATCAGATCCAAATCTAAAGTTAAAATATGATGAATTTCTTGAGAGACAAGTTTCTATATTAGCCCAAAAACAGCTGAGAACATCCCAACAACAGCAGTTGAAAGATGATTTATTGACCGCTGAAGACAATGTTAGAATATTGCATAAAAATAACATAAATATAAACAGAAAAATTGAAATATTGAGAAAACAATACTCCAAAATGAAAAGAGATAAAATCAAATCAATAAAAAATTCACATAACAAATTGAGTAAAACATCATTTTCACATAAAGATAATCATTTTTCATTCCCTTCTGAGGTAAGATTAAAATGGAAAAATAAAACAGCGTTAGAAACTTCAATCACATCGGATGTTTTAGCTCAATTAATGAACGTTTTTGGAGATATTAATCGTGTTCAAATATCAAAAAATAATAAATCGTCAGATAACTATCACTACGCTACAATTTTCTATAAGAGCCATTTGAGTTGTATCATAGCTGAATTACATGACTATTCAAAACCTTCTTCATTGTGGGATGAAGCCGGATTAACCAGATTATCAAGACTTTTGAGATATTCTAAGATAATCAAATATGATGACAAGTTCCTTAATAGCCTTGAAGCTGATAATAGTAATATGGACTTTGAGAAATATTTAGGAATAAGTTTGTTGAAACTTAGGAAGACATTATGTGACGAAAGGTATAGATAATAAATACTAGCTACACTGCTTACCAAGAATAAGGATCTCACAGTTGGGATATATATAGAAAAATTTGTACATTATTTATAAAAGAAACCCAAATAATAAATAAAAGGATTAGTCCGAATCAATAACAATTGTTTCAGGGGAGCGAGCTTTATCTTTAATAGGTGGATGGGACTTATTTTTATCTTTTCGTTTCTTGCTTGCTCTCAATGATTGGCCTTGTCCCTGAAACATCACTTTAGAAGGATTCGAATCAATATCCTCCATTTCATCAAATTCATCTTTATATGGAATAACCGGATATCCAAAAAATAAATAGCCAGCAGGTAGATTAAGAGCCCTAACAGGACCACTTAAATCGAGATCACCAGAATCAATTTCTTTAGGTTTTTGTTCTTGCTCAACTATTTTTTTTCCAGAAAGTTTGACACCTGAACCTTGAAACTTACCTTTGGTAGCTTCATGTAGTGCTTCTTTTAATGTATCACCATAATTAATTTGTTTAGCCATTGAACCCTGCCCTTTTAACGATGGTGCAGCTAATGCCTTTTCACGTTTCAATTTATCATTTTCTTCTTTTTGTTTAGCATAATCCGGTTCCACATATCCAACTGGAGGTGCAAAATCTGTAACCAAATCTGTTTCAATTACACAAATACCACCTGAATCCGATTCTGGTTTAACTTCAAGGATTTTTATTTTATACACCTGATCATTATAATTCAATTCAATAATATCATTAATGGTTAAAGTAGTAAAATGTCTTAATGCATTTTCTAATACGGCTTTCGGATCACTGATATCTAGAAAATCAACAGATTGAGGTTCTAATTTAACAAATGCACCTTGGCTCAAATCAGCAGATTTTATATTAACTAAAGAACCTGGTTCAGCATCAACAGTTTCCATCATCCATTGGGGCAAATAGCACCTACCCTCTTCTGCTGTGAATTCCAAAACACCACTATGCGTTGTAAGACCAGTTGATTCGGATGTAATCTTAAAAATCATTGGATATCTAATTTGCAACATGGTTAATTTATGTAAAGCTGATTGCGGTAAAAATATCTTACCCCCATAATTTGCATCATCCTTTCTTGTGATATCTGACATCATTGCTATTGGATAGCATCTGAAGTAGTCTTCAAATGATTGCTGAATAGGAACAGTAGTCTGGAAAAACCCATCACCGCCACTAAAACCACCAAAACTTGTAAACTGTAGTACGTAAACAAAGTAGTTAGTACAAGAGAACAATATTGAAATACTTGAAAACTATGGCTAAAACATACATACCATATCAGTAAATTGCGAGACTAATTGAGGTAAGTAGAAAGAGTGCTAGTCATTAGTCGAAAAGAGATTATTGTGTTTAAATGTTCTTTGCCCTCAACTCATTTCTCAATCTGAACTTTTTAAGACTTTTAAGACCTACACGAAAACAAAACAAAACACACTGCTTCGCAGATACCTTTCAAGCCTTCTCTTGATTCAATTATAAAGCAAACATTATTCAACATGAGTGATGACCAGACTAATAATGATTTCTCATTGGATGAGGTTATGGATGATGAGCAGACTCAAAAATTGAGAGAACTGTTGGATAGTGATAACGAATTTGATAACAATGAAGAAGCTATACTTTTTTCTGATGATGATGATGGAGAATATATTGACGAAAACTATGAATCAGCAGATGACCAGGAAAATAGTAACCAATTATCAAGAAACACATTGACTGGGTTTGGTTTCAGTGATGAAGAAGATGATGATGTCGAATTAAGTGATTCAGATATTGATGAAGATTTTGAATTTAGAAATGCATTACGTGAAGCTTCAAATTTCAAGGTGAAATCCAAGAAGGGTACCAAAAAAACTAAGAAAGGTGGTCTTGGTGCTTTAAGAAGAAAAATAAGAAGACAGGAATCATCTCCTGAGGTTAAACAAAAATTGAGTGAAGCCAATGAAGCGTTTGTCAGAAATGACTTTCAATCGGCAATGGACTTATATCTAGAAGTTGTTAAGATGGATAATAACAATTTCAGTGCCTATAAGACATTAGGTGAAATATACAGGATACAAGGTAATTATAATAAGTGTTCTAATTTTTGGTTATTAGCTGCTCATATTCATCCATGGGACTTTGAGTTTTGGAGAACATTAGCTGAATTATCGGTAGAATTGGGTCATCAAAGACAAGCGTTGTACTGCTACACTAAGTCAATTCGTGCTAGTCATGGTAAAGATTTAGATTCTGTATTTTCTCGTGCTTGTTTATATAGAGAAAGAGGAGCATACAAAAGGGCTACTGATAGTCTAATTAGTTTAAGATCGTCAATGCCCCAAGAATCAAAAATTATAAGAGAATTGGCCAAAGTTTACGTTGATCAGAATAGAATTAATGACGCTATTACCATGTATAACAAAGTTCTTGAAGAAAATATGAAGCATCGTAGATTAACCGAAAAGGGTGAAAATCTGGAGCTTTCTACTGTTCTTTTTGATTGGTCTGAATTAAATATTTTATGTGAATTGTATTCTTCAAAAGCAGCTTGGGAATTAGGGATTAAAACTCTAAGAACTGTTTCAAGGTGGATTCAACATAGGGAAAACCAGTTATTTTGGGACAATACCTCAAACTCGGATATAGAATTTGATGCAAGAAGATTTGATTATCCAAAATTTCAAACTTTAAAGAAAACTGAAAAAGAGAAAGATTATACTCTTCCTATTGATATTAGAGTTCAACTAGGTTTATTTAGATTAAATTCTAAGTCACACCCTGAAGCCTTGAAACATTTTGAACTTCTTTTGGATTATTCTGTTCAAGAAGTTAGTGATTTATTTAATAAAGTAGGCACCGAGCTTGAAGTATTTGGCTTATATGCCGAGGCTTTAACTTTTTTAGGACCTTTGTCAACTGATGCACCTGAATATAATACACCTGATTTAGTGATGGCAGTTGCTAAATGTTTAAGAGAAACAGAAGAATTTCAATCAGCAAAGGAGGCTTATCTTTCACTATTAGAATATGAACCTGATAACCTAGAAGTAAAAGTTGGATTAGCTGAGGTTTGTTTCTATTTAAATGAGGTTGATATGACGGCTAAATTATATAAAGAGGTCAAGGAACAGAGAAAGAAAGAAAAGGCTACCGCCAGAGCCAATCTATCAAAAAGTAAAGAGGGTGATATGGAAGTAGAAAATATTTCTATGGATGAAGATGAATCTGACCATGATGATGTCTTTGACGATGATGCATTCAGTCAACGACACCAAGCTTTAATTTCTGAATTCCCCAGCTCAAAAAAAGCCAAGAAAAAGAAGTCCATTGTCCTAACTGAAGATGAGCTACAAACTATGGAAGAGAAATCTGCCACACGAGTTAAGCAACAATACTCACGTGCTTGCAGAATATTAAAGAAAGTAGAATCTTTGAGTGAATATTCTAAGAAACACAAAGCTCCAATCGCTTCTGTTTGGATTGATCTAGCTTCTGAATTAATTGAGCTTTTTTCAACTTATCGATGCTTCTTCTCTTCAGATAGGGCTAAAAAATTCAACATAAATTTGAGAAAAAGAACAGCAAGATTAAGTGTTGATCAAAAATTATCTAGAATGACCTACTTGCAAAACGAAATTATTCTTTCAAATCAAATGATGTCAGGTAAAATTGACCTTCCAGAACATAAATTTAAGGGAATCTCTTACGAGGATTGGTATGATTTATTTATGAGCTATTCACTTATGATTGCAGAATATGAAGATGATGTAGACGATGCTATTGCTGTTCAAGAAATTGCTAAACACATTAATGTCTTCAAGAATAAAGAAGCAGTTACAAGCATGGTTGGATTATCTGTCGGTGTTATTGCAAGAGATAACAATTTAGTTTTAACACAATCAAGAAATTTGATGAATGATTACCAATTTTCTTCGTTGGTTTATAAAACTTTTCTGGCTTCATGTTATCCAGATATTTACATGTACAACCATTATGCTGATCCTGCAGAGCAAAAGTATCTATTGAGACAGGTGAAAGCGTATGATGGTTTAAAAACACAGAAGGATATTTCAGGTATGGCCACAATATCTAATAGAAATGTTGAAATAACTGGCGAGCATCCAATACTTTCCTACTTGTACTCCTCTTACTTATACATCAACAAGTCATACTATTCAGCTCTAATATATGCCCTTAAAATTTACAGAGAATATAACAATGACCCATCGTTGCTTTTACTAATGGCTCTTTGTAATTTTCATAGGTGCGTTCAAAGACAAACATTGAATACAAATTTCCAATTACTTCAAGGCCTAACTTACTTACTAGAATATATTAAGAAGACAGGTACCAGCAATCCATATAGTAGATTAGAAACCACTTACAATATGGGCAGAGCTTTTCATATGTTTGGCTTAGACAACCTTGCTATTCAGTTTTATGAAGCTGTGCTAAAAATTGAAGTTGATGATAGTAGATTTGATTTGAAGAAGGAAGCTGCCTATAATTTATATCAAATTTATAACTTGAATTGTAATTACAAGCTGGCGGAGGAAATTATGGATGTATACTTAGTCATTTGAGTTTGTATTATCTTTGTATTATTTTTATGTTACTTTTATAATGTTTTTTTATTGTTTTATAGCTGAATGTACATTAATTGTATTCTAAAATTTTATTCTAAAGGGTATAGAATCGACTTGTTTCATGAATGGAGCGAGGTCAATAAGAGCGTGAAGTTCAACAAATCTATTTTGAAGAATTAACAACACAACATTTCAACCTCGTGTATCTTATTGAACTAATACACCGAAAATATTGAGACTTTTAATGAACATATTAGAAACATTGAAAAATGAGATAGCTTCTCATTCTGCCGAGACTGAAAAGCAGTTAGAGGATATCAAATCAAATCTACAAGTCTTTCTTTCTCAATATGATCCAGCACAACTTTCTCATGAACTTGACGATTCAAATACTATTTCAAATGCAAACAGAAATATCAAGGAAGCAGATTGTTTAACTGAATTAGAGATATGTAATAAACTGTGGTTTATAAATGGCTTTCTTCACGAACTAAGTTCCCTTGAAATGGTAGACACTTCTGATTGGCACTTGATCAACTTTGAAGGTGTCGTTAATTCATATTCAAAGTTGTCCAAGAAAGTGAATGATTTTGAAAAGGGATTGAATACAAGTATACAACACATTAGAATAGTGGATGAAATTAATAATAAATTAGACTATTACGAAAAAAAAATCATTCTATTGATTGAATCTCTTCTCACCGAATTCCTTGAGTTTGAAGAAGATTTAGGTTTGAAATATACATCAAAATTTGGAGATTTATTATTTCCCCAATTTTTAAGTTTATGTGATTTATTTGTACAATCTAAATCTCCTGATTCAACTTCACTAAAACTTTTCAATTTCAATAAATTGTTTCGAGATTGGGTTTCTGATGTATTAGCAAAATTAGACCAACATTTCTCTTTAGAAATGGCCAAGACTCCTGAATCAATTAATATTATGTTTTTAAAGAGCAACACCGAATTTATTGGCTTCATTGATTCAATTAAAACAATGGCTACGTTTTTTAATGAATTTGTTACTCTCGTGTTTACGCAAGATAAACGCAATCCATTTGCGACACTCAAAAGTACAATAGGCAAAGAGATACTGAAGTCATTGAAGAAAAAGATTTTTTCACCTTCCAATATATACCCCTTGATATTGGATAATTTGAACAAACAACAGAATATGCAAGATAAATCAAATATCAAAGAGCTTTTTACACTTTCAAGTATGCTATCTCAACCTGGGTGGTCATCAGATGGTATTTGCGATTTAGAATTTTGGATTGATGACCTTTCAAATTATTGGATTAAAGACTTATTAGATCAATCAATAGATGAAATCAAAGCTATATGTATAGACTTGAAAGTGAAAAATCGTGTATATGAAAGCATTTTTGAAGTTTTATTAACAAATGAATTACCAAACGAAGAAGAAGAACATCTTGTTTCAGAAGAATTACCTTTAGTTAACATAAAACAAAATGAATATACCATGCAAATTCAGCAGGAACAAGACAATACTTGGAATGATAAGTGGGATGATGATGATGGTTGGGGAGATAACCTTAGTATCAAAGAAAGTAAATCCGAAACTGAATCACATTCCAAAAATAAACTGAACCAACTTGAAGATGATGGATGGGGAGCCTGGAATAATGATGATGAAGATGACTGGGATCTTGACGAGCCTAAGCAGAAACCTAAGCCGATATCGAAAAGTAAGCCTGTTCTACCATCTAAAAAAAATGTAAATCAAAAGAAAGAACCTTTGAAACGTTTTTATAAATACTCAAAATTAGCTACTATGATCATCAACACGGCTACTAAATTTTATTATAATTTTAATCTCTTAAAAGCTAAAGTTTCTACGACCAGTGATGAAATCGAAGGAATTGATTATGCGTTCAAATCAAACTTTAAGAAACTATTTATGTGCTACTTCATGATTGTTCAACCTTCAATTCTTGATTTTTATCCATCGAAAATTTTATTTTATAATGATTTCAACAAGATATTAGAAGATGTATCCTCTATGTACACAGTTGACCTTAAGTCTTGCTTTGATTTAAACTTAAATTTTGCACAAACAACAACAAATGAATATTCTCAACAGTTACAAGCCATCGTTAAACCTTATGATTCCATTATTTTTAATGATAATACAATTGATGATCTTTACAGAATCGACAAGTCAAATGAGTTTGTGACCAAAGTAGATGATTTTTTTTCAAACTTAGAAACAGAACTATTTTCAGAAATCGATATTAACAGACAACTTATTATGAATATTCTTACAAGTCTTATAACAAATTTGTTTTCATATATAAGCTACAAGACGATAGACAGATCGGAAATTGGCTCCGAGGAATCACAGTTATTAGGTAACATGATTGAAAAGGTTTTTGAAGTTTCTTTACGAGACGATGATTTGACATGTCAAGTTAAAAAAACTACTGCTTATCAAAAATTGTCTCAAGTTCAATTGGTCTTAACTTCAAGATTAAGAGGGATATTAGACCACTTTTATGATGCTAGATTCTATGACTTAGAAACTGAAGAGTTAGTTTCATTGATAAACAGTTTGTTTATTGATAGCCCAACGAGAAAGAATGCAATTGAAGAAATCTATTCTATTAGAAATGAGGGGGATTAAGGTAGTTTTTTTAATGTATAATTTACTACAGTTGTTTTAATTCGATTACTGATAGTGTTTACATACTTCATACGTATTTGTAAGCTTAATAACCGGAGAATGATATTGTGTATATTGAAAGAACTATTTGCCAAAAAAAAACAAGTAATAATAACTCATAGATAAAATAAAAAGTGAATAAAAATTTTAAAGTTGAAAGAATAAAGGAAATAAGAAAATATAAAATGAAATTGAAAGACTAGCTTTCTTTTTACCAATCTAGACCTTCCAAACCCTCTTTCTTATCTTGCGATGGATTAGAACCCATACATTCAATTTTAGAACATAATTCCTCCAATTCAGCAGCTTCTTCAGACTGAGCTTTACCACCAATCTGAGCAGGGTTAATTTCTTTACCAGCTTCTAATTCCAATTCAAAATGCTTTTTAACCATATCTCTAACGATTTTTTGGTAATGTAAAACACCTCTTTCCTTTAATGGATGTAAATAACCAGTAGAATAGACTCCTTGGTTCAAATTTTTTTGAGTCAAGGAACATAGGTTAAAATCTTCCAATTCAACCATTTGTAAGAAATCAACAAATTCCTTTTTCTTATCTTCAGCTAAACCTTTTTTAGTATAAATGTCATATTGCAAAACAGTTCTTGATGGAGTGATAGGTATAACTCTAATAGAATACCAAGCTGGAGAGTAACAGTTAATTCCATTAGTTGGGAACAAATAACACCATAAACCATCAAAATTACCACCTGGGTTTTCTTTCTTCTTTGGAATAGTTTTCTTTGGAGTTGCTGCTTTCTTTCCAAAACCAAACCAAGAAGATTCAACATCTGCATCAACTTCCTCTTCAAGCTCTGGGATTTCTTCATGAACAATTTTGGCATAGTGTCTACAATAGTTACCTTTTGGAACAACCTTATAAGTTTCCATCTTGAAAGCAGAGTTTAACCCAGGATGTGCAGTTGGACAATGATAACATTCTTGATAACCATCCATTAAAGTTTTCCAGTTGAACTGACCATCCAATTCATAGGACATGTGATATTCATAATCATCAAAATCAAATTCAGACATTTCAGTCTCCAAGCCAGAAAAAAATTCTTCAAATGAAACTGCATCATCAGTATTGTCAAAATTAACAAAAACTAAACCTTGCTCAGTAACGTGAGTTTTAATTTGAAATAAAGAATTAGCCTTAGGATCAAAACCTTCAACCTTATCAAAATGAGGAGCTTTAGTTAATAAACCATCAGTATTGTAAGACCAACCATGATATTTACAACCCAAAATAATGGAAGAACCCTTTTCTTTTCTAACAACAGGATAAGCTCTATGTCTACAAAAATTATGGAAAGCTTTAATTTCACCAGCTTTAGTTTTAATTAAGAAAAAGTTGAAACCTAAGAAACTAAATGCATAATAATCACCTGCTTTCTTGAATCTTGTTCTATGTGTACAAAATAACCAAGCTTTTGAAAAGATAGCTTTCTTTTCAAACTCTAAAACTTTTGGACTGATCCACCATGATGATGGTAAAGTGTGTTCACCTGGTAATAGCTTATCTTCAGGATTATCTGCTGGAGGTGGAGCAGGTCTGACAACTTGTGGAGTGGACATTTCTGTTTGTTTGCTTTAAATTTATTTGATGATCCATCTATATTCAATTAGATTCTTTACAATCTTTGAAGTACGGAGTAGAAGGTGTTATTTATACTGGAGTAATAGGTTTGTAAGTTTTGATAAGAACGGAATCAGCCTCCGAAACGGGAAATCAAATGTGGTTGAGCCGCAGCGGAATTTCGATAAGACAACCTCTTTGATAAGAATTGAAGAAACAATTTATCAATTTCTAGATCTGGAATTGAGTGAGAAACTATGGAATCATATGTCTATTTGAGAAAAGGAATTCACTGGGAAACCAATATGTAAAGGAAGCTGTTGCGTTCACCACGAATTGTCAGGAAGCAAGAGTTTCCTTCAAACTATTCTTTCACTTTATTCATTTATTTCATTTATTAATGACTTAGTTCTCAATAAAATCATTACGTTACTTTCTTTAAATGAGAGCAATATTTGGAAGCAACAGTAGTAAAAGAAAATCCGATAAAAAATTCCGTGCTTCCTACTTTATTGTCGGTATTTTCCTCTGATAAAATCTTTTAACTTTCACTGGATGACCTTCCACACAACCTTCGTTGATTTTTCAATATTGTCATGTAGTATCTAAAAATATTTGAGTCTATAGTTGATTTGATGTTTTGATAGAGATTTTCTGTTGGTCTTCGTAAACGAATGAAGACGGAAAACTCTTTCTATAATAGTAAGGTATTTCCACACAGCCTTAGATTTATATGAGTTTCCTTTTAGGTTAGTTCATTTACTTTCTTGTTACTCTCAAAGTACTCCATTTGTTTAGAATAATTAATTAAATCACTTTTAAAAGGCCTTCAAGGTCACACGCTGTTTTCGAAATTTCTGTTATATTTTAATTCAATTTTAAAATATAGAAAGGACCCAAAGCGAAAAAAATTTAACTAGTTGTACAGAACAATTATCTCTATATATAAAGGAATTATCATTAGACTAACCAAGGAAATTAATGGATATCAGGAAGATTCACTTATAATTCATCATGTAAAGCCTTTAAAATGTTTTTATTTCCACCTGGGTTTACCACAACATACTCAATGAACAAATCACCATATTCATCAGCCCCATTTAAAATTGGCATACCTTTACCTTTGATAGTTTCAACTTCACCATTGCTGACCATCTCACCATCGTCTCTTTTTATAGTAATTGAATCATCATAGTCATCTAAAAATGGAACTGTACGATTCCAACCACCTTTCAAAGCCTCTTTCAATGATAACACTTCAGTTCTATATAAATTGTTTTCAATACGTCTGTAACCCATATTACCAGTAGCTTTTTCTTTTATACGAACTCTTAAATCACCTGCATTCCATTGTGGACTTTGATCAGATTGCCCTTTGAAAACTTCAACAAATTCTCTAGAAGTACCAGGTTGAACGTTAACATTGAAGTGTCTTTCACCTCTGTAAACACCTTGACCAGAACATTTGGAACATTTGTGTGCAATTTGTTTACCCTTACCTTGACAATGAGGACAAGCTTGTTCAAATTGCTGGAACATTCCTGGTGCTATTTGTATTTTTTGAATAAATCTACCACGACCTTTACACTTACTACATTCATGAAATTTACCATCTTTAGATCCACTACCATCACATTTATCACAAATATTTTGCAATTCTAATTTAAAATCAGTGTCTGCACCATTAAAAAATTGACGTAATGTGTATTCAATAGATGATTCAACATCTGTACCTCTTGGTTTCCCAGCTGGTCTTCTTTGACCACCACCAAAAAAATCATCAAATGGGTTACCACCTCCAAATGGGTTACCACCACCAAAAGGATTACCTCCTCGATTGCCACCACCATTTTGTAAACCTTCTTTACCATATCTATCATAAACTTGTCTCTTTTCAGGGTCCATTAAAACTTCATATGCCTCTCCAATTTCCATAAATTTATGTTGTGCTGTATCATCTCCTTGATTTTTATCTGGATGATATTTCTTACTTAAACTTCTGTAAGCATTTTTAATTTCTTTATCATCAGCTTTTTTCGAAACACCCAAGATTTTATAGTAATCTGGATCAGCCGCAAAAACAAAAACAGATGCCAAAGATAATAATAAGAAAAAGTAATGTAGATACCTCATTTGTATAAACTTTTTGTTTTGTTTTGTTATTTTATCCAACTGAAGTTATTTAAAATTCTTGTTTTAAATTTATTATATTCTTTTCTTTTGTATACCGTAATGGATGACTTTCGTCTGTAAGCGTAACTTTATTTTCAAACAATAAATTTCGTCACAAAGTCTCTAATTAATTGAAATCAAAAAAAAACCAAAATTAATAAATTGATTGGGCTAATTAAGAGTGAAACTAAAACTATTGAAAAGCATAAACTTCAGGGTTCTTCGAAAAGTATTTATCAACAACGCAGAGAAATATGAGGAAATGTCTCATAAATTTCAATTTCTTATAGAGACACGTACATAAGAATAGTCGCGAAAAAAAGAGAGATCAATGGTGCAAGGAGGGATAGGAATTTTAATCAACTTATCGGAATTTATTAATCTCCTTCTTTTGTTAATTTTTTTGTTTGTTTGTTTTTTTTTACTTGAAATTGATATCTATTAACCACTTTTTTTCATATATTATAATAATTTGCTAAATGCCTAGATGATCAATAGTCAATGAGATCATTACCTACTCCAAGATATTCAAGGTATAGAACAATACGTCGAATTTGGCGTTCAATAGTCAACTTGTTATCTACTGGATATGTTAGAGACTCTTCAGCTTTTTCAGCACATCGAAATAAAAGTAGTACAAAGGGAAGTTCAAAAACTAGAATTAGACAAAGTAGAGTTACAAAAAATCCTACATCTAGGCCAAAATTAATAAATAGAGTTTCAAAAAAAGTTATGAATGAAATAATAATTTCTGGTGATGATGGTTCTGGCTTGATTAATACAGTAATTCAAAATGAAAAGGTTAATTGGAGTTGGTCACAATGGTTTAGTTTGTTAAGTTTTTATAAAAAAACTGGTAATAGAGGTGGTGCTCATGCACGTAAATCTAAGAATGATAATAATGGTGGTGCTAATAATGGAAATATCAATGTAAGTTTTTCAATATAAGTATACAAGTATACAAGTTTATTATATATTACTTTATTGAAAGTTTTAAAAGTTTGTTTTTCTCTCGTTAATATTAAATATTATTTTTTAAACAACAACAAAAAAAAAAAAGTTTAAATCAAAAAACAAAAAATAAAAATGGAGAATTGAAAAATATAGTAAAGTCAAAAGCAGATGAAAAAAGTGTATATTAAAAATCTCAGACAAAACGAACTAAGAAATGAAGAAAAAATAAAACTGATGAAAACTATAAAGAAAAACCAATTGTAGTCATTTGTAAACGCAAATAAAATGTAAAGGTATACATAATTAAAAGAAGTGCAATAAATATAATAATAAAGCAGATAACGAATGACAATTGTAAATAATTATAAGACCCAAGAACCATTAATAGAAGAAAATAAGAAGAAAAACACACATAACCTCTAAAAGAAAAAACTATTCCCATTTTTGTTATTTAAGGCAACCATCACCAGAAGTTTGAAATATAGTACAATTCAACAACTCATATAGATTAAGAGCGTATCAAAAAATATTTATAGGCTTTCAGAGATTGAATTTTAGCCAATCCCAATCACCTCCTAATGTTTCTCCCATTTGTGTATTATCAGATTTGAAACTGCGTGTATTAATCATTGGAGAAGGTTTAACGGCAGACAAAGCCGAAGATGCTGAATTATTAAGATTTAAAATTGGTGTATTGTTGACAATATTATTGGATTCAGTGTAACTTCTTTTCTTTCTCAAGCTAGCTGGAGCTGTCACGGGATGATTTAAGCTGTTGTTACGAGACTTTGATTTATTACCAACAGAAACAGAATTAGCAGTGGATTTTGAATTTAAAGGAGGTCTAATAACACCATGTAATTTGAAGAACAATCCACAGGCATTACAGAGTAGTCTATTATCGGATGTTTTTCTCCATAATGGTGTAGTTGATGTAAAACAGTTCTCACAGGTAGGTTGGGACATTTTATTGGCTGAAGGCGATGATGATGAAGTAGCAGCAGCTGAAAAAGCAGGCAGAGCCTGTAGTTTTGCAGGTTGTAATAAAGCTGGTGATGAAAGAGATGAAGGAGTTGGATATGTTTGTGGAGTTCTTTTTGAATATTGTTGTTGTAATTTACCTTGAGTATCAAGAGAAGTCTCTAGAGTATTTATATAACTTGATAAGTTGTAATCAGATTCTGCATTAGATGTAGAATTTGATAATTTCTTTTTAAAATCAGGTGAAGGTTTATCTCCATCAAATTTAGAAAAATCCATCAACTCATTGAAATTGTCATCAAATTTCAAAAAGTTATCAATGTTAAAGTCATCTTGTTGAATGTTTGTGCGGGTATGTTGTTGATGATGTTGATGTTGCTGCTGGTGCTGGTGCTGTTGCTGTTGCTGTTGCTGTTGCTGTAATTGCATTTGCTGCATTTGATTAAAAGTATGAGCATGTGAATTCATTTGAGGTAATAAATTTTGTTGTTGAGGTGGAGCAGCAGTTAAATTATGATAGCTAGAAGGACGAGTAGGAGCAACAGAAAACACAGAGTTGGTATTTGAAGATAAAGAGTGACTAGTTTCAGGAGAGAAATATTCTAAGCCTTTTCCTTCAAAATCGATATTAATTGGATTGGATGTATTGAAAGCAGTTGGTTCATTTGGAGAAGGATTTGATGAAGATGACATAGTAAAATCTTTAGTTAAATCACCATTTATGCCATATTCTTCTTTTGAAATTCTTCTAATATGTTCAATATAGTCAAATTCTGGATTATCAGAAGCTTTACTAATAACAGAATCTTGTATTATGTTTTCTGAGTCATGTTGTTTTAATAGCATCAAATTTCCACTCGAATGAGTTTTTGCAGTTGAAGATTTGATAGGTTTTGATATTTTACTATCTAAAGACGCTGAAGATGATTTTCTTCTTTTTTTAACTGAATTTAAACTATTCAATCGCCAAGATAAATTCAAAATTCGTTTATTATTTGGTAGTAAAGTATTTTTATTACTGAACATTTTCCAAATCTGTAAAGATGTTGTATTTTCTTCTAGTAACTCTGACTTAATCTCATCTTTAAGCATTTGGAAGGGAGTTTTTGTATTTGAAATGTTGTTGTTGTTCTTGTTGCTGGATGAGATATGAGCAGTTTTTTCAGAAATGGGGATAGAGGATCTTAAATTTAAAGAACCAAACATATGATAATGAGGAATGGGGTCTATTTATTATAAAAAGAGTTGAGTTCAAAGAGATGAGTGAAAGTGTAGTGAGAGTGTAGTGAGAGTGTAGTGAGATTGAACGTTGCAAGGTGGTGTAAAAAGAAGAGGGGGCGTATGATACAAGTGAAGAAGAAACACCTGATTCAGGTGGATTAGAAAACCGTAAGATAAGAAAGGCCTTGCTTAAATGACAAGCAACAGTAGAAAGAGGATTAAACTGGAAAGGTTGTGATAATTAAAGAAAAAAAGGAAAGGAGGAAGGAGGAAAGCGATGGAGGTGGAAATAGTGAGAGATTTAAAGCAAATCGAATTAATTTAATGAGCTGTAGTTTGGTTGGCCGGTGACTAACAAATTAATTAGCCTGCCCGGCCGGGTTGGGAAGGTGTCTTCTGTCTCTGTAATTCTAGCAATGAACGTGAGCATGAACATGGAAATGAAACTGAAAATGAGTCTTTCAATTTATAATTATAAAATCCAATCTTTAACATGACATGTTTTTAACTTTTTTACTTGAACAAAGTAAAAGTAAAAATGAAAGTTAAAGTCAAAGTAAAGTAAAGGGAAGAGTAAAAATTAAAAAAAGCGGGAATCGAAGCCCATGGACCTGAGCCGGGCCTCGTGGCCGGGGAGTGTTGAGCTCGCATTTATTTATGCTTTTAGTTAATAATAACATGAGGAAAGACGGAGTGGTTTGTGTTTAATTGAATTACCATATAGAATAGAATTATCATTTAAACTACTCCATCCAGTTTTTTGAATTTGATGTTAAATAAAATCTATAAAATTTATGAAGTTTTGTGTCTTAAATATAAGGACAAAATTAAAAATTTAAAGAAACCAGCCAAATGTGCTTGTTGACCGATTGAAACAGACCAGACCGTTGGAAGGCAGAAAAGGAAAGGAAAAAAAACAACGTGGCCACTTTGGAGGGGTCTATAGGCTTACACCTCGCCAGCTTATTTTTTGTTCCGGGGGTGATTCCCGATAACGGGGACTGCAGAGTGATCTTCCCAAACCCTTTCTACTAGGATCTTAAGCGGACGGTGAAAAAGACCAAAATGGAAATTTAACTCCTTATCAACAACACTAGCCACATCACTCTCTCATGTGCCACATAGTGCTAAATACGCCTTCCCGGAACGGACCAATACCTTCTTCGTATTGGTCATCTCCTGTTCTGTTCATTTATATAGATTTGTAATTTGTACTTTGTAATTTGTACTTCGTTATTTTGGGGTTTTTTATTTCGGTAAAAAAACTTTGTACCTTTTATTTCATTTAATATGGTTGATAAATATTTAGTTTATCCATCTAATTCATTTAATATAGGTAAATGGAATTATCATTATTGCCTTTTTTTTTTTTTTTTTTGTGATTAGATAGATAGATTATATTATTTGCTTTAAATTAAGTAATACTTTAATAAAAGAATATTTTTATATTCAACTTCCTTTTATAAATTTATCATAATTCTAAAATGAAACATTTAAACCAACCCAGTATGATTATCATTTATATAGAAAGTGTAGTTTTATATTGATGCATGCAGATCAACGTTTAGGTGAAGTTTTAGATCATGATATTTAATTAATGTTCAATTGAATTTTTAAAAAGATAGAAAGATAAAAAGATAACAATCCTTTCAGCAGACAAAAAACATTCTATATTAGATTTCAGCCCACAAACTTTATTTAATAAATTTTAAGAATAACTTTTGTTTAAATACTTTTACTGCAAAGATAGTATTTATAAAGATAGCCGCTGGATCAATAAAAATACTCGACAGAACACTGTCAACTATAAAAATATAAAATTCTACATCTCTGCACCTTTTTAGTCGATGATTTTTTTATTGAAAAAGCACGCTAACTTCCGAGTTAGGTAATTAAATTTAATTAGCGCGATGAATTTCCTTTCATATTCAGGCTTTTCTATTTCCAAAAGTGGAACTTAAAATTGCTATTTACCATCAGAATGTTTCCTAATTTGTACACCCTTGCTCGTTTTTTACTTTTACCCAATTTTCCAATTTTGTGAAATTGTCAACTGGACAACGTATATTTTTTTTTTTGTTTGACTCATCGATTGATGAATTATTATTTTCATATTCTTTAACACTCTTCTCTCTTTCTTCTTTTGAAAACTCAGATTCAATTAATTAAAATATATAATTAATATTACTTTTTTATAATGTCAAACGAACAACCTTCTGAACAAAGACTTTGGGGTGGTAGATTTACTGGTGCTTCAGATCCATTAATGGATTTATATAATGCTTCATTACCATATGATCAAAAAATGTATGCAGCTGATTTAGAAGGTACAAAAGTTTATACTGAAGGCTTGGAAAAAATTGGATTATTAACATCACATGAATTATCAGAAATTCATCGTGGATTAAAACTAATCAATGAGGAATGGAGTAATGATAAATTTATTGAAAAACCAGGTGATGAAGATATTCATACTGCAAATGAAAGAAGATTAGGTGAAATTATCGGTAAAAATATTTCAGGTAAAGTTCATACTGGCAGATCAAGAAATGATCAAGTTGCTACTGATATGAGAATTTATGTTAGAAGTGAATTAACTAAATTATCAATAATTTTGAAACAATTTATTGAATCAATTGTTAAAAGAGCTAAACAAGAAATTAATATATTGATGCCTGGTTATACACATTTACAAAGAGCTCAACCTATTAGATGGTCGCATTGGTTGAGTATGTATGGTACTTATTTTACTGAAGATTATAAAAGATTGTTACAAATTATTGATAGAGTTAATGTTTCACCATTAGGTGCTGGTGCATTGGCAGGACATCCATATGGTATTGATAGAGAATTTATTGCTGAAGGATTAGGCTTTAATGGAGTTATTGGTAATTCATTAACAGCAGTCTCTGATAGAGATTTTGTTGTTGAATCATTATTTTGGTCATCATTATTTATGAATCATATTTCAAGATTTAGTGAAGATTTAATTATTTATTCAACTGGTGAATTTGGTTTCATTCAATTGGCTGATGCTTATTCAACTGGATCATCCCTAATGCCACAAAAAAAAAATCCTGATTCATTAGAATTATTAAGAGGTAAATCAGGTAGAGTTTTTGGTTCATTAGCTGGATTTATGATGTCTTTAAAATCAATTCCATCAACTTATAATAAAGATATGCAAGAAGATAAAGAACCTTTATTTGATGCTTTATTAACTGTTGAACATTCTATTTTAATAGCTACTGGTGTTATTTCGACTTTAAAAGCGAATGGTGATAAAATGACTGCTGCATTAAGTATGGATATGTTAGCAACAGATTTAGCTGATTATTTAGTTAGAAAAGGAGTTCCATTTAGAGAAACTCATCATATTTCTGGAGAATGTGTTAGAAAAGCTGAAGAAGAAAAATTATCTGGTATTGATCAATTATCATTAAAGCAATTTAAAGAAATTGATGAAAGATTTGAAAATGATGTTTTTAAAACTTTTGATTTTGAACAAAGTGTTGAAAGAAGAACTGCAACTGGTGGTACTGCTAAATCTGCTGTTCTAAAACAACTTGATAATTTATTAAGTCAATTAAATTAATTGATTGTACTAATATTTATAACTTTGTTAATGTTTTATTAATGTACTATTTTTTTTTTCTCTTTCTTTTAAAGTTTACTGTAATAATTTTTTAACTTTACACTGAAATAATAATTGAATATTGTTGAATTATATCAAAAGAATAATAAAGATTAAAAACGTGATCAAGTGAATAGAAACACATGAAGAATCTATATATAAATAGTAAACAATTGAAAACATGCTATATCTAACATAGATAAACCACTAAAGGGAGAATATTAACAAATTAAGTAAATGAAAATGAAAAAGAAAAAGAAAAAGAAAAAGAAAAAGATATACCAATATGAGTTATCAAACTCCCTTAAAAAAACACCAAAAACCCAGAAAGAAAAAGAAGTAATGAAAACCGGAAAAAGGGAAAGGTTAGAGCATAATTAAAAAAACACTGGTGAAATTATAAAGCCTACGTACAAGAATTGAAATAGACCATAAATGTTTAGTATATGCCATGAATTGAAGCAAATTGTAAGTTAGAGAACCAGTAAGTGACTAGAAGAAAACAAAAAATTAAAGATTAATAGAAAAGGAAAGAAAAAAAAAAAAAAGAAAAAAAAATAAAATAAAATAAAATAAAATAAAATAAAATAAAATAAAATAAAATAAAATAAAATAAAATCAGATAAAATAAAATAAAATTAAAAAGATCCAGTATCGAATAGGGAACAAAAAAACAGTAATGCGATAATAATGTAATGTGTGAATGAACATAGGATGGTTTATTTGGGAGCACCATTAAAAATGTCATCCAAATTAACAACAACGTTAGTTGGACTTGAAATCTTGTAGATTATAGAAGAACGACGACTGTAATCTGAATCAAAATATTTTGTGCCAGAAGGAGTATCATCATCAGCTGTTAATCTTGCAGACCTACTACTTAAATCTGAACTATTGATTGATTTCAATTCTTCATAATCATCGTTATCTGAATCATCATCAGAAGAGTGAGTGTCAATGGTGTTTAAAACAGTAGTTTTCGTATCAAAACTAAATAGTGCCATTTTTTCTTCATCTTCAAGTGTTATTGTAGCTGAAGAATCTTTTCTACAACGATGACCGATAAAATTCTTATCAAATGCAAAGGGTAAATCTAGTTGTGAAGTTGGAATAGGAGGAATAGGACATGAAGGTTTAGAAAGAAACCTAGAATTTGAATTATCCAAAATAGAGTTATTATTATCATTACCAAATAAATCATTCGTAATCATTGTACCAGAGAGGCTCCCAGATCTTCTATGCGCAAGACCTGAGTTACCAGGAGATGTACCAAGTGTTGGACTTTTAAAACCTGTGGATGGAGGAGAAGATGGAGAAAGAGTTGGAGAGAAAAGAGAATATCTAGATTCAATAGAGGCCATTGATGTTCTTCTTGGAGATAAAGAAGCCGAAGGTCTTCTAGAACTTGGAGAAGATTTTGAAAAACTTGATTTCCTACCATGGGATGGGAATCTTACAATTTGTATATTTTCAGGAGCTTGTTTTAAATTTTTAGATGACGTTTCAAAAGATGGAACCTTTTTGGCTTCTCTAAGATATAAAGATAATCTTGGCCTAGAGTAATGTTGTTCTAGTCGAGGCTCATTTGATAATTGAGAGTCTGAAGAATCTTCTTCTTCAATGATTTGAGAGGCTGAGAGAGTATGAGCGGAGTTTCTTCTTTTGTAAACAACATGATGAGGTGTAGAATGATAGTATGAAGAAGGTGAAGAAGACAGAGATGATGATATAGGTTGATCATTCTGGGAATTGGCGGATCTAGGAAAAGAAAAAGAGTTCATTCTATCTTGAGATTGCTGAATGAGAGGATTATTCATACCGAATAGTAATGAATAAGAAGATTAAGGATAGACTTAAGTGAGTATAAGATATAGAGAAAAAGAGATTGATAGATTATTATTATAAATAATATAATAAAGATAATGGGTGCAATTTATAAGGAAAAAGTGAAAGCTTTATATAGTTGAGAAAAAAGAATAGTAGAAACTGTGGTTGCGGCGCTCTGCAGCGGAGGTGTCGGCTGACGTGCGGCTCGGGCGCCGGGTATGTACTTGCACCGCTTAGCCGCAGTATGCGGTGGACGCCGTGTGGATGGCGACCCAGGCCACCAGGAGTAGCCAGTAGTCGCCAGGACAGCCAGGAGAGATTTGGGAAGCCGCTGGGGGAAGACCAGACGCCCGGCAAACTAGGATGAAGTCTAATTCCTTCTGTTTATGTTTCCATTGATGGTTGTGGGTTATGATTATTGTTTTGTTTGTTTTATTTGTTATACCGGAAAGCCGAGGATGGGATAGGGTATACGATAAGAGGATTAGCCAGGCGAAGGCTCTGTAACGGTTGTCGGCACGAGGTAGATTGTCCTGTCAGTTCTGATGCATTTGAGTGCAGCTGGTGTTAGTGACACTGGTGAGAAAACGAATTCTATCATTAAACATTTACTGAATTTATACTTTCTTTTTTAACTTCAGGAATACTAAAACAGAAAGTGCTGGTTGATTTCAAGTTGATGATTCTAATGTACTTGTTAGTATTAGTGCGGTGTGCGGTGTGGATTCGATGCTCATGCTGTTTTAGCTCTGAATTCAACCTAATTGTAGCTTTTAGATTAGAATTAGACAACTATAGTTATATTAATTAAAAATTACTTCTTAAAACTAATCTCCATTTATGAATATATTACTAAATTGGTTTAATTGAATCATTAATTTTTCCTTACATTAGGTATATTATTTAGCAAGCATCAGAAAATCAGTTATTTCTTATTCTTTTTTATTCTTTCTTTTTCTTTCTTATTATTTCTTATTTTTTTTAACAACTGCCTATCCAACTAGTTCTATTACAAAATAACTACTCCAGATTTTGAAGATCTACTTTCTTTTTTAGTAGCAATAATTGAACCTCTTGATTTAGTGTATATATTCTGTAAATTGATTATGAGAATTTCATCTCTTCATGTATGTATGTAACTTCAAGCGCAAAGCGCATACCTACAGTATTACTACAGTATTACTACAGTATTAGATACATTTTCTATTGAAGAATGATGTCAATTATGTCAATTTTGCATACAGAAGCGAGTAGTGGAATACTGGCTTTTATCTATATCAACCTTTGCAGAGCAATTACTCCAATAAATACCTTTTTGAGTTTTTGAGTTGTTTTTTTTTATTTTGATTCTATTTTCTTTTAATTTTAAAAGAAAAATAAATTAACGTACGTTTGTACACTTGCACATTCACTAAAGCTTCCACATACACGTACCGAGTTCTTTTTATAATATGGCTGAATGCAGATTTCATGTATATGACACATTCTCTCATATACTATCATATGATGATTCAAAGAGGGATTATAAAATTTGAAAGTTATATAAGTTTAAGATTCAGATTTATTTCTCTAAACTTGCGGCATCAAGTGCACGACCCCGGCTGAAACCCACTCAAATAAATGTTATTAATATAAGAGTAGAGGTAGTGGATAAAATTTAGTTGCTTAAATAATTACCGTAAACTGTTAAATTGAATTCAGATAGACAAGTAAATGTTACAGAAATTAAAACGATTTACACTATTTACGAATTACATACAGCAAAACAAATATAAAAATTTAAAACTTAAAATTAAAAGGAACAATCTTCATCTAATCAATGAATCAATAAAGATTCATAATGAATAAATGGTATCAGAAATTTGGGTATACTGAGTCGGTCATTTAAAAGAGTACTGAATATCCGCTTGGTGCACAGCATTTTGTCGTCATTTAGAAAGTTCCATTTAATTGTAAATTGTAAATTGTTAAATCGTTAAAACATCATGAATTTCATTCAAGTATACAACAAAAGACAAATTCAACTGAATTTTGCCTTGCTCTAGAACAGAATATAAAAAGACAGAGCTAGACCAATGCATTATTCTATACTATGAAGAACTCATTTTAAAATGTATGTTTTCTATTAAAATTGTTTATATATTTTACATAAAAGAAAAAGTCATATCGTTTCATTTCAAACAAAAAATTTCAATGAGGTTTTTATACTCCAATGAAAATTTTTTAAAATTTGAGGGGGTCGTGCGCGCACAAAGGTCTGAGGTAGGGCTTCTTATTTAAATTATATACTCTTCCTAAAGTTCAGGGTTTCCAGCATGTTTTTTGAATAGTTGTTGAAGAATAAATCCAGCTACATCTGGATCTTCTAAATATTTAGTATGTGATCCTAATACATTAATCAAATCAATATCAAAATAACCTTCAGGTAATGAATAATCCACTCTACCACTTTTATTCAATTCGTATAACATTTTGCTAACTTTACCTTCTGGTTGTGTATCAGAAACTTTACTGTATGTTCTATTTTGATTATTATTATTATTTGTATTTGATTCTGTATTTATTGATTTAGTTGTTGTTGTACTTTCATTTGAAGAATCTTGTTTACAAGTTGATAAATACTTATCTAAACCATCTTGTAATCCTGTAAAATCCATAAAGCTTTTAACCATTTGATTTTGAACTAAATCATATGGAGCTCTTGATAAAGTTTGTAATTTTGAATTAAATCCTTCTTTATCAGCAAATGGTATAACACTAGGTTTAATATGTGCCATTGAACGATGAACTAATGGTTCAACACGATAAGCAACTAAATCAGTTGGATAAAAAATATTATAATAATTGTTCACTTTAGGTGATTGAACAGGTAATTCAAGTATTTCGTTAATTGAATTTCCATTTTCTATAGGGAACATTGATCTTGGTCTTATATTTTGTCTTTTCATAAATTTAAAAACACCATTTGGTGAACCACAACCAAAATAATTTTCAACTTGAAATTTTAAATGTTTTTTAGAATCAAAATTAGATTCATTTGGTGTTAAATCTGGTTGAGATGATAAAATATCTAAGACAATAGATGAACCTAATGAATGTCCTAATAACGAAATTTTACCTTTGAAATCAGGATGTCTCACTAAATATTTATCATATAAATCATTTGCTGATTGAACAACTGTTGATAAAATCTTTTCTTTAAAAATTGGCTCATAATATAGTAAAACATCCAAAACAACATCTGCTGCTAAACGTCTTAATGGTGTTACACCTGCAAGATTTAATTGAGACAATGTAGGTAATCTTAATGATCCATCTTTATCAAGTTCTGGATCTTCATAATCTAATGAAAATTCAATATTTTCTCTCCAAATAATTGGTAAAACTTGAACTTTACAATTATCTATATCATCAATACCCTTTTTAAAATTAGGATAAACTGCTGATGCATAAGTATCCGGATGTTGAACAAATAATGATTTTATCAATTTTCTTAATGAATTACAATCATGAGCAAAATTAACACCAGAAAATTCAGAACTTAAAGATTGTCCAATACCATGAACAGAAAGAATCAAATGATCAACTTCTCTATTACCTGCATTTGCAGATGTATGTGGATTTGTAGAATAATCACTTTCAATATCGTTTTGCCAACGTTCATTTGAATCATCACCTCTCCTTGTCTCAATTCCAATTGTTTGTTTGATTGCACCTAAAATGGATTCGTCTTTGGTTTTCACTTCATCATCTACTTTCTCTGCACTTTTGACTTTTTTCAATTCATCTTTACTTCTATTAACGATATCTTTAAATGTAATATATTTGCTTGGATCATATCCTCTAGTAACTGTATAACCACCCGGAATCTTATCAGCAGGTAAAGAATCAGGCAATTTTTCAAACCATAATTTTCCAATCATATAATCTTCATCGATTAGTAATGTATTTTTTGAATCTTTAAATAATGCCAACTTATTTTTTTTAAGGAAATCGGTTTTATCTTCAAAGGGCCAAGGTGTTTGATGTTTCCTTTCATAAATATTGTATTCAGATTCAATCTTCTTAATAAATGGTTTCGTATCCTTACTTGAATCTAAAGCTTTAAATTCTTGATAAGCTTCTTCTAATTGTTCAGCAACACCACTAGTTAAAGGTAGAGAATCTAAAAACCAAGAACCTCTTCTAATTTCATAACCTGGACCATCCCAATAAGCTGGTTTCATTATCATTTGCGATAAGTCACAATCAAACAATTGATCTTCATTGACTGCAACTTTTTCATTACAATCTTTTCCTTTACTAGCTTGGAAAGCAGTTTCAATACGATCAGAATCAAATCTTGAAAAAGGAATGAATTTTTTGGGTCTCTCTGTTTGTGTATAATTAAAACCTCTCGGTTTTGTCACAGGAACATCGGTTGAATAAAACCATCTATAATTCAAAGGTTGTGAGTTTGTTATGGTAAGTTCCGAAGAGTTAGATGTTCCGGAAACTGGTGTTGAATAGAGTCTATAGCCTTCTTTATAAAACTGTCTATAAATTGATAAAATTGGTGCTGTATTTAATAAATTGAGGGTTAACATTTTAATGATATTGTTGTTAATACTGGTAGTAATTAACAATGAGATGTCAAGATATAAAAAGAACTACCATTTATATCATTAGAAGGTTGTAATGGCAATTTGTACATTGAATTTCAACACTTTGTACATGAAGTAACGGTGCGGCAATAATTTATTAGTGTTTTTTTGATATGAGTTTTGTGATTATTTTGAGTGCTTTGGTTATTGTAATTGTAGAACTTAAAGTATACTATAATCCACAATCAATGGAGGAGAACTCAATACATTTCAAGAGGAAACTTTCTAATTCTGGTTCTTCTACAAATGACGATAAAGAGAACGAAAAAATTGAACAAACTTTTAATCCAACAAGTTTCATGATGAGTTTCACAAAGACTGACAATTCAGATATAAACTCAAAAGATGAAGAAGATATAGAAGATTATAAACCAACTTTCAAAAGAAATACAATGGGTTTTATTTTATCTAACAAACAAACGAGCTCCATAGGCTCTCCAACAGAAACAATAAATAAATTGGAAGAGTCTAATAATATGGAGAAATTAACACCATTTACACAAAATCCATTTGCTCAAATGTTAGCCCAACAACAACAACAACGAAAGCAAATTAATAATGATTCAATACGATCGCAGCCATATGGGATTGGGGCAAAACTTTTGAAACAAATGGGGTATGTTGAAGGTCAAGGTTTAGGTAAATCAGGACAAGGTATATCAAAACCAATTGAAACAAAATTAAGACCAAAAGGGCTAGGTGTTGGTGGTATAAATGAGCGTTCCACATATGATAAGAATGAAGATGATACCAGTGAGGATGAAGAAAATGAGGATTCAATTGATTATTTTAAAAAAAAAACTGAAATCAGTTTCAAAAGCAGTGTTCCAAGTTTGTTTGATTTAATAATGGCTTTAGAACATGAAAATTATGAGGTTTCATTAGAGATCAAACAAAAATCAGATGAGGTGTCTAATAATAATATTGATGAAAATGATAATGAAGAAATACGAAATTTAAGGTTGAAATTACATGAAACTTATAAAAAAGTTAAATCAAATAATGATCAAAAGAAATATTTGGAACATGAATTAAATCAAAACACTAATATAATTAGAAGATTAGAAGATAGAGTTAAAGTTTACGATCAAGTAGTTAAAATCATTGAAAAATATGGAAATGATATAGACAAAATATTATCTGAATGCCCCAGCAATGTTGAAGATGATGAAACAAGATTGATCCTACAAAATATGATCATATCTTTAATATATCCTAAATATGAATCAATGATAGACAAGTGGGACCCAAAAAAGCCTGAAGAAACAGAAGATCTAGTTGATAAGTTAACTGAATGGGCGATGGTAACAAATCAAAAGGAAATAATAACTGAAAATGATATTGATGATCTAATTACAACACCTGAAGATAGAGAATTAACATCATTTGAAAATATGATTTTGACTAAACTAATTCCAAAATTACAGGTATTTTTCAATGAAGATTGGGAAGTCAAACTACAGAATGTTGGTATTTTAATAATTGAAGAATTCAACAATGCAGAACCAAAAATAATCCCCAAAATTGCATTCGATTATATTGGTAGAACAATACTTTTTCCAAAATTTCAAAAAAGTTTAAATGAAGAATGGAATATTGACCCTTTGAATAATACTGATGGACCTAATGTTTGGTTGATTGATTGGCTTAACATACTTGATGATTCAGTTATTGATGATTTGATTGAAATTATAATTTCCAAATATCAAGAATGGATAATTAAGATTTGGGATTCTGATCAATATTTAGTGCTACCATCGGATAAAATTCATTTAAAGTTATGGGTTGATACCTACTCTAACAGTGAAAATAAGTTTGAAAAAAAAATTACAACTGCTATTATACAATCTTCAATAATGAAATTAAGAAATAGTATGAATATGATAAAGCATAAAGATTTCAAAGTGGAAAAGATGTTACTATCGATGAAACATTTTATTCTGGTTTTAGAAAGTAATGGAATATCTGAGCTTTCTGTTAATTTTTTGATTGAGAATGAAATTATGATTCCCTGGCTTAATTATTTCAATTCATTCAATGAAAATATTGCCAATAAATTTGAATTTTTCAAAAAGTCAATAGAATTGGCATTTATCGTATTTTTACAAAGAGAACAATATATCACAATGAAAGATTATATAATTAAAGGTTTGAATGTCTTAAACTATGATTTTAAAACCGGCCTTTATAAGGGAAATGGTAATGATAACGAATTCAGTTCAAGAAAATCTCAAATTCAATCATTAACCAAACTAAATGATGAATTATCTTTATTGGCATTAACAGGATCATCACCAAAACAAACAGCAAAATCCAATCCAATAAACGTTCAAATTAGTATAAAAGATTTGTTAGAAGAATTTTGTGAATTTAACGATTTGATAATGATTAATTTTAATAATAATTCGTTTAATAGTAACAAAATTATGTATAGAGTCTCAAGAGGGTTTGACTTCAATGATAAGAAAAAAGGAGCTGTTGTCTATTTTGAAGAAGATTTAGTTTGGGGTAGCTCTGATGGGTTGTCATTTGAACCTATTAGTTTTGATGAACTTTTAGAAATGGTGTAAATTCTGTAATTTTAAACAAAACCTTTTTTTTTGTCTATATTTTGATTAGAGGGGAAAAAATATAAATTTATAAAACAAATTCCACTTTTGCTTTTTGATGATACAAAAGGATGATAAATAAAGTAAAACTATATACAGTAAGAAAATAAAATTTTGAAAAAAATTATAAGTAGAAATAAATTATTTACAGACTGAAACTGAAATTAAACATTTAGTTAAATTATTTCTTGTTATCTTTAGATAATAGTTCTTTGACTTGCTTTTCAGTTTCTTCTTTTAATTGTTTTGCAACGACATTTAATTCAGCTTTTGCTTCAGCTAATTCTCTTCTTAACAATTCACTTTTTGCCTTAGCATCTTTGATTTCATCATCAATGAATGCTTTAACATCAGTGATTTGTCCGTTGACTTCTTGTTTAACTTCTTGTACAGTTTCTTCAACAGTTTCAATAACTTTATCAGTTTGTTGAGAAGTGTAATCATCATCATCTCTTAATTCTTCTGAATAAATTTCAGGATACTTTCTGAAACAGTTTTGCATATCTTTGAATTTATCAATACATTCAATACCTTTTGGTTCATCTTTTGAGTAAACAAAACATGAGAAAGCAGCTTTGAATTCATCACCACATGGACCATGTGCCATACCACCTAAACATGGACAATCCCAGTTGATTTCACCAGTTTCTGGATCATATGCTTGAGCATCAGATTGAGCATCAGCTTGAGCATCAGCACCTGATTCTGATTCAACTTTTGTTTCGATCTTTGGTTCTTTTACTTCTGGTGATTTTTTGGAATCATTTAATAATTTTGATGATTCCAAAGATAAAGTAACTAAAGTTGTTAAACCACCAGCTATTATAAATTTTGAAGAAGTTGAAAAGTTTTTTCTTGTAGAAGTTGAATATAATCTTGTGGATGCATTAAAAGATTGTTTAAAAGCAGATCTAAACATTTTTTTGAGTATTTATTGTTTATTTGATTGTTGTTTGGAAAACGTTGAGATGGATAATAGGAATAGTGTTACAAGCTTACTAATTTTAAGAAGAAAAATAACCCGTCGAAAATTCGGAAAGTTTACCAGATTACGTCACGGCTTACATCAGCCGTATCGGCTTTACCTGATTGTAATTAAATAACAAACAAACTATTAAAGATATGAAAACGAAAAGACAAAAACAACACGGGAAGAAATGACAAAGATTATATGAAAATTTTTAGTCATATCTGAATGAGGTGTATGTTATAGTATGAAGTACTATACTATAGAAAAGAGGAAATTAAACATGAAAGAACAAAAAATAAAGATGTAGATTTAGATTTAGATTTAAATTTGAATTTAAGTTAAAACTTACATAATAACACAGCAAGAATTAGTTTTCTTTGCTTGTTTATAAAAAGCTTTTGAACTAGTTGATAGGGCTTCCGATTTATCAACCAAAGAATCTAATTGTTCACCTCTTTGTAAAACTGATTCAATTGATTTTTGTAAAACAACTTTAGTTTCATCCAATTCTTGTTGAACTTTCATTAGAGAATCAGCTTCAGAAGGATTTTGATATTTTGTGAGATACGATGGTAAGCCATCAAATGCTAAAGAAGCATTAGTTTCAGTTGCAGAAGACCATTCACTTGAAGGATGTTGAGTTAAATAAGTATCCAATAAATTATTTAATAAAGAATAAGCAGGTCTAATAGGATAATCTTCATCTGTTATTATGACTGCAGATAAACCTTCAGATCTTGAAAAGCAATGAGCAACATAGTTGTTTTCTTTAACAGTTTGACGTTGTTGAGGTTTTGTTCTTTCAGCAACAGTAGTGGCAAAGAAATCCATGAATTGAGAAACCGAAGCTTTTTGGAAAAAAGAAAAAGAGGAAAGTTCTTTTTCACTGGATAAAATCACAGTTTTACTTCCATTCTGACCTGGTTTAAGAATACCAATATAATATAAATGCATGATATTGTGTTGTAATTAAAGTCTTTTTGTGTTGTTCAAAATCTTAAATGAAACCAAGTCCAAAAACCAAAAAACCAACGACGAAACAGATAAGAGTGTAAGTGGCGCAAACAAAAAAGATGCGTGGCGCACCAGATAAATCTACAAGTGTCCACGTGGCGGTGCAACGCCCGATCCATTTCCAAAAACAGCTATTTATTTTTGATTATTTGGCTTATTTGAAGAATTAAAAGGGCAACATTTTTGAATTTGTTGTTTTCTTTCCGTTATCTACATCTTCACTTCAAGCGATATCCATATGTCTACTTCCAGTCCTGCATCTAGACCTTCTATACATACTAGAAGAAGTGAGACTTCTAGTTCCAATGCTAGTACAAATTCGGGATCAAGTTCTGCTAGAAGATCTCTTTGGAACGCTATTAGATCAAAACCAAAAGAACCTCCATTACCACAACGTCGTCCTTTTCCACCTCCTACAAGGGTAACTCCATTATCTACTCCTACTCATATTCCTTATTCTCCTTCTAGTCATACTTCTAATATGAATAGAAGACATCAAATAGCGTTAACTTCAAGTAAACTTATGAATAATGAGGCAAATAATCAAAGTCAAACTTCATTTTCAATCAATAGTATGAATGGTAGTCCAAACAATAATGAAGATCATGAAGTTTTTAATGCTATCAATTATAATCATGAAAGGTCAAATTCATCAAGTATTTTATTATCAAGTCCTTCAAATATAACGCCAAAGAAAAGATTAAGACATATAAAGAATTCTTCCCTTCATTCAACTCGTACAAATTTTGAACAAATGGAAATTGATGCTGAAAATGAACCAACGATATCTTTAGATGATGAATTTGATATGTCATTAGATTCTCAAACTTTGGATGATGATAATTTTGAGTTTGAAACTTCAAATACTTCAAATATACTTAAATCTGCTTTTGATGATTACTCAATTGATTTGAAAAACTTTACATTAGATTCTCCAGAATTTAATAAGCATACATTAACAGAAACTTTTAATAATTCTGCTTCTGATTTATCAACAAATACAGCAAGTACCATGACTCCTTCCAATACCCCAACTACAACACTGAAAAATAGTAGAACCCTGGATAGCCATGTGAAATTACAAAAAACTCAAAATACTCAAAGCTCAACAACTCCCACAATTATTAAATTTGCAAAATTATATGAAATCAAAGCTGATGATGATTTTATAGTTATACCAACAAAGCAATTCATCTTATTGGATACTCCAATTAATTATAATATAATTGAAAAACATAGAAATCATTCCATTAGTTCACCTGATGACTTTTTCCATTTTCAATTGGAAGATGAAGAATATTTGACTACAGATACTGAAGATGAAATTGAATCCTATAGATCAATCAACTCAAGCGGTACCGGTTCAGGATCTAGTAATAATACTGACATGAACGGTTATAAAGGCGAAGATAAATACAGCAAAAATTTATCAAAATCCAATTCAGCTTCAAAAGAGCAAAGAACTTCCCTTTATTTTGTATAACCATGACCTTGCTTTACTATTAGAAAAACTTCGAAAGAAAAAGTTTTATTAATCATTCTCCTCATCACGTTTTGGTTATGCATGCATCTGGTCTAAACACAAGGCTCCTTACTATTTGCCGGTCATTCCACAAGAATGATTCAACTTATCTTACAAGATATACAGTTCTAATATAAACTATCATTTTTGTGATTCAGTGTTGATATCTGCCATCTCATTGTTTTTTTTGCCTAGTTCACTATGAGAGAATCGTTGTTCTACTGAGTGTATATTTATAAACATGGTTTCCCTCTGCTCTGTTTGTTCCAACTACTCTCTTGCTTGTTCTGAAGTGTTTTGCATTTTGGATTCTCGATTTTTTTTTTTATTTATTGTTTTTTATTCATTTGAGTTATACGTGACTATTGTTGTTATTGCTTCCTGGAATTTACTTTATTTAATTTAATGTTTTATTTATTTTGTTTTATTCAATTACTATTATTTTGATCTGTGTTTCATTCCATGAAATTTTTATTTAATTTGTTTTTAATTGTTTTTAATTGTTTTTAATTTTTTTCAATCATTTTCAGTCATTTTGATTTTGACTTTGGTTTGCTAAGGTTATTTCCAACCTAGCTACGACATATTTTTTACTATCTTTTATAACGATATCCCTCCACACCCCGTCTCTTTTATTTTTTGTTTGTTTTGTTCTGCCCATCATATCTCCGTTTACTAATAATACCTTTCTTAATGACACTCATACTATCTCATTTATACCTAATTATTTGCAAAGAAAAAAGATTATTTAATTTAATACATCTTAAACATAATAGTACAAATTATATCAATTCTTGTAAAGTAGTGTACAATATAGAATACAAGTTAAATTCATAATCCTTTCCAAACTAGCTTTTGGACAGTTTCATTTTTATCTTTTTTACCTTCTCTCAATAAACCTAAAATCTGTAATTCAGTTAAACCTTTTAGAAACCAACTTAATGTAATCTCATCCCATTCATCAGAATTTAATTCTTCTTCTCCTTGTTCCTCCTTTTTCAATTTTTTAGATCCTGATTCATTAGTCCATTGATCAATTATACTATTCACCAATTTTACTAAATGTTTATTTGGTTGATCTTTTAGTTTTGATTGTAAAATTTCAAGTAATGATTTTTTCTTTCTTATTGAATATTTGAAAACTTGATAAAAATCATAAATATTAATATTTATATTTGCTTCTCTATATAATTTAAATATTTCAATTGATGATGGTTCAAATAGTTTAAACATTTCAATATCTGGAATTAATGATTCATCATCATTCATATCTGTATGGATTTGATTAAATAAATAATATTTTGAATTCATCATTGAATCTAAAATATTATCTCTAACTTTAGGATTAAATGAATTAATTAATAAAGGTTGAATATTTTTATATTCAATAACACAAATTTCTCTAAATTTGATTTTTTCAATTTTTAATTTATTTAATTGAACTTGTAAAATCTTTTTAAAACTTTCAACTATATAATTTATATCATCATCATTTTCAATTTTATGTTGTAATTCAAAATCAGTGAATACAAAATCATATAAATCATTTGAAGCAAGTTCTTTAATGAATCTATTAATAATTGTTAGTTTCATTTTTTTAAATCTTGCCCAAATCAAAGTGAGAAAATTGAATCTTGAGTCTAAATTTAAAGATAATAATTCATCTTCTTTTGATATAATTGATTTTTCAAATAATTTTTCAAATAATTCAAGGTTATTACTCCAAATATATTCATCTTCATTTAAGAAAAAACCTTGTAAGAAATTTAAAAATTCAATTAAATTTCTTAAATCAAATTTCCATTCAACTAATTTAATTCTACTAATATCTAAATATTTCTTTAATGATTCAAAGTTTCCTTTTAATAATGATTTATAAAACCCTTTTGTCTCTTCTTGTTCATCTTCATTAGTATTATTGAAACTTAAAACAGATGGTAACCTTTGAAATGCTTCATAATATTTTTCAGTTACTATAACTTTTGAATCACAATAGTTTTCAGACCAGAAAATAGATAAAGGTTGATTATAATAATGTTGCATATAAATCAATTTCATATAATTATAAAATTGTGAAATACCCACATTTGATTTCATTTTTATAAAATTTAAAATTAAATCAGGTTCAAAAATTAATGAATTATATGGATCATCATTAATATTCAATAACATATCATTCATAATTTCTTCAATGATTTTATCAGAATTATCAACATTAAAAGTCATTAAATTCAATTGTTGTAAAGTTAATTTTGGAATTTTATCTTTGAACATAATAATTGGTGTTGAAATACCCAACACAATTTGAATATCAACATTAAGATCATTACTATAATTCCATAAAACATTGATTAACTGAGATAATAAATCTGGTTGAAAAGAATCAGCATCTTCTATTAATAAAGTTAATTTTTTATTTGATTCAACCATAGTTTCAAAAACGTCTTGTAAATCAACATCACTAACGGTTTTTAGCAAACTTCCATCTTTACCATATTCATCATCGTCATCAAATTCTGAATCTAAATCTTCAAAATCAGAATCAATGATTGTAGTACCATTTATTAAACTAACTATATCTGAATGAATAATCCTAAGTGTAGTTTCTAAACTATTGTTACAAAATTTTGAATTTAATCTAACAACAACAACGTCTGATGAACCTCCTGCATTTTTCAAGTTATCAAAAACATTATTCAACAATCCTGGATGATTTGCAATATTTGATCCTAATATTAATAGAACTGAATTTAATTTATAATTAGCAGATAGTTGTTTTTTGAGAAACAATCCTGGAACAAACCCACTTCTAGTTAATTTTTTTCTTTTGAGAGAATACTTTTGTTTTTGTTCTAATTCTTGTTCTTTCTCTAGTTCATTCTGTGTTTGCTGTTGATTATTTCTTTTATATAGAAAATTATTCAACTCTTTAAATTTATGTCTATCATTTTTGTTAATAACTGAATTGAAAAGTTTTAGCTGACTTGACCAATTTCGTTTAAATAATTCATATCTAAATTCTAAATTTTCAATGGGTTCATTCCCTTCTAATAATCTAGTGAATGGAATAGTATTAACATTACTTGGAACACTTTCTTGATAATATAAGTTTTGTTTATAATAATCTTGATTAAATTTATTTTGTTCTCTTGTTGATAGAGGTTTCAATTCATATATGATTTTTTGAGAATCTTGAAAATTGTCAAACGACATTATAATTTCATTTAATGATAATGAAGATACTTGATTTAGAAATTTTATAAGTTTAATTTCAGTAAATGAGTGAAAAAAGTACTTGTGATTGAAACTTTATCAAATCGCGTTAGTGAGTTTTCCAATAGATATAAAAAATACAATACAATTTATGGATATTTATGGATATTTAACTATACAAATAAGGTGCAATATTAACGCATGTTGTAGAAAAGAGTTTTATTTAATATTTCAATATTTGAAACTTTCAGTAGTTTAAAATCATTCATCTTCATTATCTATATCCTGTTTATCTTTAAACAATTCATCTCTAACTTTCATAGCATCAGCTTTATCAACATGATATATATTACAAACTAAATACCTTCCATTTAAATTAACACCTTTCAGTTTATCACATGCTTCTGTACAGCTTTTGTAGTTCTTGTATATTATCAATGCCTGACCTTTAGTTTCTTCAGATCCTACTCTAATTTGATGAATGTTTCCATATTGCCCAAACAAATTGTATAGCTCTTCAGAAGATGTTTCATATGAAAGATTTCTTATATGAAGTATTGGGAATTCAAATTGGGTTTTAAAGAGACTCATAGGAATGTGTTTAAATGGTTTAAATGGTTTAAATGGTAATAATCTGGAAAGTGAAGAGAACAAGAAATCAGATTTTGTTTTGTTTTGTGCGTACTTTTAAATTTTTACAGTTTTAATAGAATTTATACCTTTTTCTTGTAAAATAGATTATCGATTGTGTGAATAAAATAAATAAAACCAAATAGAAACAAATGAATAAATAAATAAATAAATAAATAAAACCAATAAGTATAATTAATCAATAAATAAAAACCTGAAAAACTGAAAAAATAGAAAACTAAAAAAACTAAAAAACAGCCAAAGAGAGCTAAAACAGCAATTTACTCAAAACAAGAAATAGAAAACCAATCACACATAACAATAGAAATAAAATAAATAAAATAAAATAAAATAAAATAAAGTAAGATAAAATAAATTAAAAATAAAACCGGGCATGTATTTGAATATTTAGCTAATATTCAGCTAATCTTAACTTCTTACCGATTTCTCTATTGGTAAATGCTGTAATTGAAGATATTTGCCTACTAAATGGTGGTTCAGGTGATTGCTCTCTAGATTTTATAAAATCAGAATTAGAATCAATTTTAAATGAATCATATCCACCCAATAATTTCAAGATATCTGATCTACCTCTTTTGGAAGTTCTCAAATCTTTCAATCTATCAATAATATCTTCACTATATAATCTTTGTTCCTCAGATTCTTCATCGGAAACTTCAACTTCATCTTCTTCTTCTTCAACTTCAAGAGAAAACTTAGGAGCTGGTCTAGTAGATTCAATAAATATTCTTTCCATTTCATTCAAAGAAGTTTCTAAAGTATCAATAAATCTTTGAGTTTGTCTATGTTTAGAAGAGCAACTAATAGTAATTGAATTATCTTTGATAATATAACCTAAACCAAAACCATTTTCAGAAACAGGACCAAAACCAAATAATTTTAATGATGGATTACCGCAATTTGAAGTTGAAATGATAGTATTATTTAATTTATCCCAACCTCCATCTGCAAAAATACTTGGTATTTCAAGCAGAGAATTACCGTCTTTATTTGTTTCATTTAAATCAATGGTTGTATCATCATCATCATCTTGTACTGAATCAGAATTATCATTATTGTTAGTTGTAGATTCACTAAAATATCTTTTCCATATACAAAATAATGCATACAGATGTCTATCTTGACCTAAACCAGCAGCACATTCTCTAGTTCTACTAGAATGTGCAGTACAAGCATCTTTTAATAATTGTAATTTATCAACAACATCAAGATGATCATCTAAGAATTTAGTAACAAAATTATTTGATTCTAAAGAAACAGTTCGAATAGCTTCAGTTCTTCCATGTAAATAAATTTTAGTCATTGCAGGTTCATAAGTTGATTCAATTTTACCATATAAAGCATAATAAGCTAATTGAAAACTCATTTGAACAAATGCATCTGGTGACATACCCATTTTTTTTATTCTTTCCATACCAAAATTTTTATATTCTAAAGTTGAAAATTCATTTTGATGAATTAAATCAGATAATCTAGTTTCACCAAATCTTAAAGCTAAAGAAAATTCATTAGTTAAATTCCAATCTAATTTTCTTGGAGTTAATATATAACGACTTAAAAGCTTTGAATCTCTACTAATTGGTTGAGGAGAACTTGTTTTCCATAATGAAGGAGAATTATTATTAATTGTACTAGCAAATCTTAAAATTGAATCAGTATAGATATCAGAAGCAAATCTTAAAACAGTATGACCATCAACACCTGTATGCTCAAAATTAATACCACATTTAGCATCTTTAGTAATAATTAATTGTAATTTATCATACCATCTATTTGTACAAGTACCAACTTGAACACCATTATCTAATTTACTTTCACCACATAAAAAATTTTTAGCCATTCTAGTCAGATCTTCACCAACTTCAATGTGATCCAAAACAACAATAAATAAAGCACTATCAATGATATTAACAATACCAGCATTATGTTCATCAGCATGCATTTTTTCTCTTAAAGTTGCCCAAATTCTTCTATTTTCAGTAGTTAAAACGCCAAAACTTGATTTAGCAACATCAGAAAGTGAAGTTTCTTCCGAATCATCAACGATGGTTTTAAAATTTAATCTAATATCATTTTCAGTCATTATTAAATCATTATCTTCATTTAATACATCAAACCAATAAAATTGAGATCTTGATAAAACAATAATATGATCAGATTTTGAATCAGTTTGTAATATACAACCAGTTTGAGTTGGAATTCTTGAAGAACCAAATAATTTTGGATATTGATCCATATCTAAAGGAATTTTATTTTTGATTTTATCGACACTTAATTCTTTCTTTCTTAAAGCTCTAATAAATCTTAATGAAGAAGTAGTTAAAGAAGCAGCTCTTGATAATTGAGTTGATTTTAAAGGAGTTGGATCATCTTCAATCATAATAAATGGATTCAAATTCAAAACAACTGGAGAATCATAATTTAAATAAGAATCATACCAAAATTGTTCAATATATGAATCTCTAGTTTGAGCATATTCGATAAGATGCTGTTGTAAGATTGGGCCTGAGGTTTTCAAAAAAGATTCACAAGAGGAAACTGTTTTTTGATGTTCAACTTCAGTTTGAAGTGGTTTCAATACATCAAGGTATTTTTTTATAGTATCTGGAAGAGGTGGAATAGGTAATTTTTTAAGATCTTTCTGGTAATCGAAAGTAGACATTGTAGCGTAATAATTTATTTTATTTTGTATTATTTTATTTTCTTTTCTCTAAACCTATAATCCATAATTTTTAGATGATAAACAGAGCTTTATATATCTTAAAACTTCGGATGAAGGAAGAGGATTAGATAGAGCAGGTGGTGTATTACGGTTTATCGGAGCCTCGCATCATCTCCAGCCTTTTCGCTTTTTCGCTTTCCAGTTGGTTTCTGCTACTCTTGCTCCCTTTATCTCTCAAAGTTTAACTCATAAAGTTGTATATTACTGACTATTCTCTTTCTTATAATTTATCATGTTATTATTGTCACAGAAATAACTTGTCTAATCTCATAAGTTGATCCTCTTTCACCATCAAAAATTGCAACTTTCTTCACCAATCACCCTCCTGCCCCTCCTGCCCCTCCTCGTGAGGGACCTGAGGGACCGTCATGCGCAACCGTGCACCAGAAAACAGCCACGTCCCTCTTTTTAGCTGCGCCACTATAGTTGAGGCTGGTGAGATAAGACTATCAACTATCGACGATCGACGATAGACGGGACTCGGTTTTTTAAACATTCTTAGGTTTTTATTTTGACACCCAATTTCCGATTTCCTTTAACAAATCTCTCCGACGGCTATAAATGAAAGTATTTTTTAATTTAAATATGATTTTAATTTAAATCTAGAAGAAACAAAACACTAACGGAATATTATAGAACAGACAAATACATTCACGGAATTATGGAATCATAGAACCATGGAATCCATAGAATCCATAGAATCCATAGAATCCATAGAATCCATAGAATCAATAGAATCAATAGAATCCATCAAATCATGGGATGGATAGTTCCAGAGCAATTAAAGAATATATTATTCCGCCCTTCTTCCTCCAATAAAACAGAGTATAAGAAGTAATAAGTATCCAAAAACCAAAAAATCAAAACACTGAATTGGAATTGATCTAACTCGATTTAGACTACTATGATTTTAGTATCATGCAAGCCAACCGTTATATATGGACAGAAACAGGGTGACCTAATGATTTATTATATATATAATAATAATTAATGAGACATTTTTTTTTTATTTTGTTTTTATTTTACTTTTTTGTTTTTAATGTATCAAACTATACATTTATTCATTTATACAATGCAACTTAGATTTATGTTTAAAACAAACCCCATTTTTCACTGATTTTTAAACTTCTAACCAACTAATTAACTAGTTGGTTAAATGGATTGGTTAACTAGATTGATTGAATTCATTGCTGTATGCTTTAAAATGTGGTACAATTAGATGGCCTATAGCAACATCGATATCTGCTTAGCGTCATCTATATGGGCCATTATTTATTGATCTAATTGCAAGGATTAAGAGACGGTATTCGGATTTCATCATCCATTTCAGTATTAGTACAGAAGTTATAAATAATGAATCTTCTCGTTAATAATTAAAAGGGGGTCGGTATAATTGTTGTGTTTAAGTAGTTAACACAAACCGAAATCCGAAAGATATTTTCTGCGTCCGGTATTCGTCCGATATTACTACTCATTACTCATCGTAGTATTCACTTTAATAACCGTTGGCTTTCAAATAAATTTTGAATTCTAGATTTTCATGGAAAATTGTTTGAATTAGTAAAGTGATCAGCATTTTATTGACTTTAATTGATGAACATTGAATGATGGTTGAATTTGGGAAACACAATTAATATTGGCTACATGAAAAGATAATGAAATTAGCTCTGTATTACCTTTGTTTTTCTTGAAAAGAGCTTAAATGATTGAACGTTTTCTTTTATTTTTAAACTTTTTGCTTTCATTTTTTTTCTCTAGTTTTAGTTCTTCAAGATTCAATCCAAAGGTTGATTGATTCTATAAGATCAGAATAACATTTGGTTGTAATATTGTTTGTTATATATTGCTTTAGTTTTTACAAAAACACAGGAAAAAACTTATCTAAAGACAAAAGTTTTAATCAAAATGGATATATAAAAAAACATGGGTTGAAAAGAACTAAAATATATTTTCAAAATATTACTGGAAAAATCATATAACCATTATTTGAGTTATTTGATAAAAAGAATAATCATTGATAATATTTTGTTTTTTGGAAACTTTTGATTTCATAAACTTCATTTTCTTGAAAACTCTGAGCCTTCCTCCCACATATAAAATGATTCCGAAAACATACATTTTTACCATATATACCATAATATTTAATACCCTGAAAGCTTTAAATGTAACTAGGTTTACCTGCCTACTATTTAGTACTACACTCAATCAGGTGATAAATGGTATTATACTTACATATCATTCATTCATTACCTATCTATAATCCATATACATAGATACAACCTACGCTACGTACGTACGTGAACAAATACAGTAAAAGTTTATATGGGGTGACTGAACTAAACTAAACTAAACTAAAATATGGTAAAGCAAAAAAAGTTCTTTTTTTCATTAAGTATTAATAGTAGAAGCAGTAGTAATTGTTTTTAAATTTTTTTGCAACGGGGTATAGAATAATTTACAAAAAGAAAAAGAATGAATAGTCGAATCAAAACAGATCAGTAATGAAATGAAAATACACCGATTCTGAGTGAAAAGGTAAATATGTAAGTTCTAGAACGTTTTTTATACTATTTTTATGTAAGTGATGTAAGTGATGTAACTGGTGTAAATGGTTGTAATTGTAGTAATTGTTGTTATGAGAACTCAAGAAATGGAACTCTTAAGAATTCCTATAATTTGAATAATTAGTAATTCTACCTTAGTTTTAAAAATGAAATTTAATGAACTAAAGTAAAGGAGTGACTTATTTTATTAAAGAGAATGACGGCTCTGATGAATGTATAAATGAAAGGAAGAACGTTAAGAGAATTAAAAAAAAAATTAATGATAACAACTTGAAAGAGTGACTTGACGGATTAGATATGTAATCTAAATTAAGAAAAGAGAACGTAATAGAATAAAAAGTAAAGATTAGTTTATGTGAATTTAGTGAACACCAACACCTAAAACCCAATCTCGAATAAACTAGTGAATCGTAAAGAAATGAAAGGACAAAAGAAACATTAAAAAAAATGGACCTCCAACAAACAGGGAATGAATTGAATTCTGAAAATACTGGGATAATTGGGAACATATGTCTCGTAAAAACAGTAAAGAATGACGGTAGAAATGATAATAAGAAAGAACAAAAAGTAATACAAAAACAAGGATGAAAGAGAGCCTAAAGTCTGAAAATACTGAAAAACCAAAATTGTATCATCAGAAATAAAGAGGGATGTATAACAAAACACAAATTGAATAAAATGAAACCTCAAAAGAAATGAAAAAAATGATATAATGAAAATAATGAAAAATAATGAAAATTAATAATGATATGCAAAATGATCGAGTGAGTGTGAAAATGAATGAAAAAGAGTATATAGTAATTGATTATTTTATTTTGTTCTGAGAATTTATTCATTAACTCGGAAATCTATCTAGCAACATAATAACTGAAAAATAAGCAAAGGTTGATCAAAAATGATTATGATGACCAGAAAAAAAGGGATCTTATTTGAGTGATTGATAAAAAAACACGTTAAGGAGAAGACGTCGATAATAATTCGAAAAATGAAAATGCTATTTTGTTGCGATGTGATATTAAATGATGTTTGATGAAAACATGTAAGGCGTTGAATTTTTGTAAAGTGAGCATTTGTAAAAAGGGGGGCATTTGTTAATGCAATCAATTATTCTAATAGTTTAATCTTTCCAAAACGTCAGTTGCTACTAAATCAGCAACCACTTCTTCGTCATTTTTAACAGGTACTTGAACATCATCAGGCGCATCATCGTTATGTTCGATTAGTAACCCATCTTTCAGGTACCATCCAGAAGTAGGATATTCTGTTTTCGCACTAAGAGCATAAATGTCACTTTCATAATCAACATCGATACTATATAAACTTTCTTCATCATCATTGATATCATTAGATATACCAAACTTCATAAAATAATTATCTGATATATCAATAATTGGATGAGCAACTTCAGGCATTCTAATACTTGGAACAGTTTTTCTACGTGTTGTAGAATCAGAAGACAATTGATCATTATTAGAAGGGAAAACAGAGTTATGAATTTGAACTGGGGATGATGCTAAAGACATTGAGCGGGATTTGAGTGGAATATTTAAATGTAATCCGGTTGATGAATGAGAAACGGATTCTGGGAATGGGAATTTTGGTGATGAAAGTAAAGCTGTTGTTGCTGATGATATACTAGTAGGCTTGCTAATAGAATCCGAAACTGTGTAGTTCGTTGTAGTTTTTGTTGTTTGATTGGAAGAATCAGAAGAAGTTGAATTTTTTTTCAATTTACGAGCAAACTTAGTGAAAGGGTTCGTAGTAATTGGGGGTGGTGGGGTTGTTAATAATGAGGCTTCATTGGATAAAGAATTAACTCTATCTAATTTAATGGATTCATGTTCAACAGAAGTCATTTCAATTGTAGAAGTAGATATAGGATCATGAGCCCAACTATAGTAACTACTATCAGAACATCTTCTAGAGTTGAATCTGCTAGTACTTTTAGTTGAGTTACTTTCACTATTATTATTTGTAACAGTATGAGTAATTGTGTTGTGTCTACGAATTGAATTTGATCTTTGAGAAAAAAACCCTTTTTTGAATTCAAGAAATTCTTCATTATAACTGGTGGGAGTACTCAAAGATTCATGAATTGATTCCATGATGATTGATTGATTAATTGAAAGAGTGAGTGAGTGAGTGAGTTAGAAATTTGTTTTAAAAAGAGGGTGAAAAAGAGGAGCTAGGATGATAATCAATTATTGATAGAAACAAAGAGCGGCAGTGGTAGGAAAAAGAGTAAGGTAAGGTAAGGTAAGGTAAGGTAAGATAAATAAAGGAAAGAAATGAAAATGAATGTGAAATCAGAAATGTGAAATCAAAAACCAAAAACCAGAAACCAAAAATCAAACACTATATTGAGAGAATAGTAAATGTTAGATAGGAAGATGGATGAGAATGATAATATTTAATGAATATGAATTGGAGTAGGGATATCCAGTTAGATTGGATAAGGCTGAGAAAAACATGGTATTAAGAGAAAAATGGAAAGAGGAAATGGGATGTTTTATATATGTACCATTGTAAGTCAAAATGGACTAGTTGCCTAGGTTCTTTTTCTTTTCAAATTTTAAATTCAAATTCAAATTCAAATTCAAATCTCATAATCAATTTGAAAATCAGAAAATCAAAAAAAAAACGTCAACAATACGCCGCACAGGCAACTGGAAAGACACAGAGCCTCAGAGCCGTAACTACACAGACTTACGCCGCAAACGATACTGCTCGATTAGGCGATTATTATTTTGGCTCAATTCGGACGTCCAGCTTCCCCCTTTTTTAACAGGGGACCACTAAATAACTAAACAACCAAATAACTGAACAAACTACTCAGGTTCTATTCCATCAGCTCACTTTACTCTTACAATATCTGTCGCCATTGAATAACTTCATCAAATCATCTTCAAGTTTCAAATCCTACACGGCACATCCTAATGCTAATCCTAAAACATATAAACCGAATTCAAATAGGCCTGGCCTTAGCTCTAGACCTTAGGCCTTATACTTTAACTCATTTGGTCACCTCGTCTAAAGGGCGGTCATACTACAAACTTTTCATTCCTTCTCTAGAATAGAATTACCGAGTTCAGCTGAGCTTAAATATACATATACATACATATATATATATATGGACCTTAGTATGGTATTGGTTGTTGTGGTACAGTATATGTCATATCATAATAACTACTGTTACTATTACTCTTATTCTTTCACCCTTTCAATAAAAATAAATGCATCACTACCTATAATCTAGTTTTCTTTAATAACTCAATACTGGAAATATGATAACTACAGGATTATTGTATTACTTCCTAACTTGGTCAGACCATCAAATCAATCAGTCCAGAGTAACCGTAACTGTTTAATGGAGTTATCTTTTTTTTTTTTGTCAAAAATTAGCCAAACATATACATGCATCTATATGTTAGTTATATCTCATGCTTGATCAGATATAATATAATGCTGATCAAGTGTCAATTTATTATCTTTTCGAAGGCGAGGAACCAAGGTGCACCTTTTCATAATACTGGCATTAGCTTTTAGTTGAAGCTTTGAATAACTGAATGCCTTAATGATTGACTTTTTGGCCCTTTTATTTAAACCATAATTACTTACATCATTGTTTTTTTATACGACATATAAGTTTAGATATATGGGGTAATGTTATTATTGCTTTGAAAGAATAATTGAATTTTGAGCGAACTTATTCTTAACAGCATCGATACTCAATAAGAGATGTTGCATTTCCATTCTAAGAAATAAGTAGTTTCGATTTCGCTTGGGAATACAGACAAAATGGTAGTGCCATACCTCTCTACCTGTATATCATATCATTATCTTATTTTTTTTATTTCTGTTGATGCTGATTACATTGATCCGTGCAAGGCTACTTGTACTTGTACTGCTTCATTATATGCAAGTTAGGCACAACAAATTTGATTTAGCAGATATCTAACTTTCCACACAGAAAAATCTAACCATTAACTAAATATATCTATAGGTTAAATTCAACTGTAAATGAAACTGATTTGATAAATTTGTACTGGAAATGTGTTGTATAATTTTTTTTTTTTAGCAGAATTTGTTACATCTTTCTATCCGGATCAAATGTGTTTAGTGGTGCACGGCCAACTGCCGAACTTCACCTATATCCTGCCCTCATTCATCCAGTTGTATCAATGGCGATTGAAATGAGCTTTCCAAAAATACCAATTTACCTCTTTTATGTTTTTGTTCTGTGTGTTTGAGTAAGGTTCTGCATTACTTCTATGCTTCGCTCTTTGCTGCTCCAGGGTAATTCAAAAACCTGGCTGCATTCAAATCAAGTGCAAAAAGACAAAACAGATATATACATTCAATTGAAAATTAAAAGAAGATCACTGTTACAATTAGAGTTGGATATGATTATTTAGTCTTTACATCTAGTCTATATTTAATTTATTTTCCAACATACTGTCATAATTACCTTTATTGGTCACAGTCAACAATAGAGTGTCGATCGTACAGGATGAAATGAAAGACGAGATGAGATGTACTCGTTTTTTACTACTATTATATATATTTCTATTCACCTTTTTTTGAAAACTTATAATCAAATTCAAATCCAATCCCAACAAATCTTAAATGGTTGAATACACATTATTTAGAAAGTTTGAATATTCAGGAACATTGAATGTGATCATCATACATACATACAATAACAACATAGACTGGCCAATCTTTAGTTGGTAATTGCTATTTTTATTTTTGGTTCCTTGCAGGGACATCAATTTTAGTAGTTTCTGGTTTATTGGTTGATGAAATATTCTTAGATATTTATTGAAAATCTAAATTTACTCTCACGCAGAGAGGAAACTTGATTAACATTAGATTTCCATGCACATTATATGCATTCGAAACGCATATTTCAGTTTATATAATCAAACAATAAATAAACACCAATGTTTGATTATAAATCAATAAATGCAAACTAATAAACCCAATACATATCGTATGACTTCCGTCATCTATATGAACTCTAAAACTGGTACCCCTACACGCATGGAAAAGAAGAATATAATTATTTAAATCCACTTACCTATTTCCAAATTCAAAAACCATTAATACATAAATACAATCGAAAATCATCAAACAATAATTAATAAAACTTTAGCTGCAGAATCTTTACAACTTGAAAATTATCATAGGTTCAAGTCTGAACCCGGATCTAGACTCTTCATCAATGTTATAGATTTCATTAAATATATATGCAAGTAAGTTAGTTAATAGATCTTCACTATTCCCAAACACTAATATTTTGTAAATTTCATTATCATTCATATATCAACGGTGATTAACTTAATTCCGTTTTCTCTATTACTTACCGTATCCAAAGAAGATCCCCCTTAGATCTGACAGGTTCTTACTAAAACCATTTGATATGGTCAAATGGTTTTATACTAATTACTCAGACAAGTTGCAGGTAAAACAGTTCAGCAACATTGAAGTTATCAAAGAATAGAGGCAAAATCAATTCGAATTGGATACATTATTTTTTTTGATTACCATTTCTCAACACACTTGATAGGATCAGTATATATGACTGACTTGATAATCATTCTTATTCATAATTGATTTAAAAACTTAAAAATTCATAATTTCATATGTATATGAGTAATAGGACATAGAACATTCTGTCAACTTAAAATATGGATAATTGTTTGGATTATTTGAAATTTCTATATGTATGGCCGATCAATAACATCAATAACAACACCACAAATAAACTAATCATTATGCATATTCTTTAATTTAACTTAATGATTTTGTTTTGCTTAATATACTGTTTGCATGAAGTTGCTTGACTTGAATATTCACTTACATACTGTAACTTAATTTTGATGAAATGGCATAAATTCTAGCAGACTCAATCAATGAATGTGATATGTTTATTATATAAAAATAAATAGACGCGTCGCCGTCGCTTCTTGTTTTTGTTTTGCCTCGACATGTTGTTATGTTTTCATTTTGCACTCCAAGCCTGACTGGTCGTGTTACACTTGGATCCTATTCTCTCTATTTTCCCTGCTAAGTTCAACTTTGGGCTAATCAAAGTTACTTACATACTGTTATATCTATTTGATCAGGTCAACTTTTTACTTCCCCATCATGAGTAGCCCCCGTTTGTTCTTCAAAACTTCCACTTTGGATCCTCAAACGGAACTTCCTTTATATCTCTTTGATACCTCTTTTTTGCCGAAACACATCTTAGAAAACAAATCTTCTGAAGAAAAAGTGTCGCAATTGACACGGCATATTCTTTCTAATCTTCCTAGTGAAAATTATTGTTTAATTTTAATGACTTCTGGCTTAGCGGAATCTGCCTCTTCAACTACTAAAGATATTGTACTTCCAATTAATCTTATCAAATTTTTCAAATTAATACCCCACGATAAGATTAGCTATTTAGTCAAGCTTTATGTTGTACATGGTAATTGGACAGTTAATTATATATCTCAGATTTTCAAAACTTTCTTAAATTTTGGGAAAGATATTATACATTGTGAAAATCTAGCAAAATTAGGTCAATATGTTGATATTATTAAAATCCCAATTTCAATTTCTAACTACGTTGTTGATCAATGCGTTTATCATAATGATAAACTTGTTATTAATAAGCATTTTTCCAGTATATATGGAGTTCCCCTAAATTTAAATAATCAATTTGTTTTACGTCAATTCTCAAAAATTTATAATAATATTATGGGATTCCTTTCTACGCCAGAATTAGATACAAAATTATCACAAACAGACTGGCAGATGCTAATAAGATGTGGTAGTTTGAATGTTGAAACACAGTTAAATGTTAATATCTTAAGTGATTGTTTAAAAAGAGATCAAGAATTATATTTATCTGATTTCTCTTTTTTAGAACATTATATGATATTAACTAAATTTATAACAAGACTCTCTGAAAGTACACAACCACTTCTTCCTATATCATTATTTTCAAAGAAAAAAACTTATAATTTTGATGATGTTATCATTATTAAATCAATTTTTAATCAAGCATTAAGTTTAGAATATCATTTAAGCAATGAACAAAAGAAAGGAGTTAGTAATATAGATACTCCATTCGCAGAAAATAGACATACTCAAACAAAATATAATAATGGTTATTTGATTATAAAGTTATTTAAATTGTTCCATTTGGTTATGAATAAACTTACCAATGAAATTGATGTTATTGAACCAAGTGCTAAAAATTTTCAAAAAGTTAAAGAAAGGCAAAAATTAAGATTAGTTTTATCTTTTACAAAAATGCTTTATAACGAAGATAGTACAATTTCAGATGATGATGATGATGATGATGATATTGGATTTGATTACATGTTTAAATTCATACTTGCTGCTCTAACCCATTTTGATAAACTCACCATTTTTAATACCTCACTTAAAATTGATAATTTTAATTATTACATCAACTCTAATGATTTGTTTGATTTTGAAAATCTAAAGAATGAACAACAAGCAAGCAGTATGACTTTAAATAATTCACCAATGTTCAAAAGAACTAATGCTACAAGTACTAAATTAAGAACTAAAGTCCCTCCAACACCACCAATCCCAAGAAAATTTAATCTTAGATCAATTTCAAATTCTTCCTCTGATTCAATTGTCAGTTCTGATCCTGAAACCGATTTTGAAAAAGAAAATACTGATCCAGTTAAAAAACAGCAATCAACTGCTTCGGTTACTTCTAGACTGAGAAATGAATTAGTTAAGCCCTCAGAACAATTGTCCGGAAAATTACTGAAATACACTGAAAAAGATTTGCTGTATCATGAAAACGAAGCTAATAAACATGTTCCAATACCATCTCCTAAGAAGTCCATTAAAGGAAGAAAAGTGAGCAAATTAACTTTAATGTATGAACAAGAAGTACTCAAACAACTAACATGAATCATCTTGTGATAAATTCCTATTAGCTTGTTGTCTTTTCTTGTTTTAATTAAATTTGCTATAGTTTTCCTATTTTTATTGTTTTTTGCTTTTGTCCTTCTCATTTTTATACCATAGCTTGTTTTTTTTATTCTGTTGTGTTCTATTTTTATTTTATTTTTTCTAGTTGTTTATACCACATTTTGCTTGTTTTTAACTTCAGTTTACATGTAATTTTTTAGGCATAATGTTACATTTTTAATTTAAGAATTTATGAATCATATTTTAATTTTTGATAAAAGTAGATTTGAAGATGCATATGTATGTATATATATATAAATAAAAGTTTTTGTTTTTTTTCTAGGCCGAATTCTCGAAACTATATCTATGCACGAGGTAAAGATTTATTAGCGTTACTGAAATCTCTAACAATAATATTACATTGAACTTCTTTACATAATTGTTTTTTTTGATTTTCAGGAACCAATTTCAAAAACTCTAAACCAGATGACCTTTCTAATGCTTCAACAGGAACTTCAAAAGAAGTTAAAGGAACTTCATTAGGAATAACTTCATTTGGCATGACAAAAGCAGCAATGGCTAAATCTTCTGAATTAGATGATCTTTTAAATGATTTTTCTGCAACAACTAATTTGAAAAAATGTGTAGGAACAGCAATATTTGGTGGATTACCAATAACTTCATAAGTAACTCTAAATTTCCCATCTGGACCTTTTTTAGGTAAATACAATGGACCAGTAACGATTCTAACGGAATTATAATTAGAAGTTAATCTTCTACAAAAATCTTCAAAATGAGCCCAATAATCTCTGTTAAAACCAGCACCAACTTGAGGAGACATGTTAGTTAAATAAAATGTTTCATCCATTGCAGTTTGAGAAAATTTAGCATTTGCAGCTGGTGCTTGATGTCCTCTATCATATCCTGATCTAAAATAATCTCTCAATAATGCTCTAAATTTTGTTGGAATTTGTTCATCTTCTTTGAAAACTGAATTCTTTCTATCCCCATTTCCGCCAGGAACTTTCATTAATGATTGAGGAGTAATATGTTCAACGACATAATATGGATTTCTAGTTTGTCTATCATAAACGGAAACAAACTCAGATTTGGTCTCCATATCATGAACTGGACCAGGAAACCCATATTTGAAGAACTCAGCAGGACGAATGTCAGGACCTGTTGTGCTTGGCTTTTGGTTAGTGGTTTGTAAATATGAGGGATTCTTACCATTGTTAGGAGGTGGTGCTATCATCCCACCTGGGGAAGTACCATTAGGAGCTGGTGGAGCTGGAGTTGGAGCTGATGTTCCACCAATTCCCCAAAAGAAAAGACCTAGTGAACCTATTGATAAGGCTGAGGTGACTGTAGCTGGCCTATAAGGCATTCTGTAAGAATTTTGGTATGAACTCTATAAGATAATGAGCAAAACAAGAAGAGGAAGACGAAAATATAAAAAAGTGTGAAAAAATATGAAGAAAATCTGAAGAAAACATGATAGATCAAATATATTTGTCTGGCTGTGAAAGAGGTCACGTGCTTATTTGTTTTCAAGCGAAACTTTTCAAAATTCAGCTTGATTGGCTTCAAACTGCAATCACTGGATAACACAATACTTATCACAAAACTACAAAACTATTGATCAATAAATATACTGATTATGCTCATATACAGAAAGCAAATAACAAATGTGCTTAATGTGTCCAGAGTGTCTTCAATAGTATTCCAAAGAAATTTAGGGCAAACAATATCAGATAATGATATCAACAAAATCAATAAACTTTTAACAATTCTTCAATCTAGACCAAAGAAATTCCAAAACACAGAAAATATTCTTTTAATAAATCAATTGTCAGATAAATATGATTTATGGGATATAATAGAACATCATGCAAGCTCTAAAGATGCTGAAAATTTAATACAGAATCTCCCCCATGATATCATTTTAAGAAATACCTTAAAATTTTTGAAACACAGCAATTATAAGTCCAAAATAGCAAATATAAAACCATTAATATCTAGACTAAAATCATTGGGATCTGAGAAGAATATAGAAGTATTAATTGAATCACAAATAGATGGAATAACAACACAAAACTGTATTTTATGTCTTCTTGTTTTTCATCTTTCCATTGCATACAATAAAAAGACAATTGCATTAAAACTGGTTCAAGACATATCTAAACTTTTATTACAGGACAAGTCGGAAATTAATATTCAAGAATTTTATAAAGTGATGAGTCAAATTAATATAGATACATTAGTAAACTCTTTACTTTTAGATTCATCGGATATTTGTCTGAATATCAACGATGTTTTTGAATTAACTTCCACAACAGCAAAAACCACCACAATTCTCAACCATAAACATCATTTATCATTACCTATATTTTCCCTTTCGACATCTCAAGTATCCAAACTTTTGACTGCCGCATCTTCTGAAAGACCTTCTAAGTATGATAAACAAGACCCAATACACAGTAATATTAGAGTGAAGATAATTAATGAAATAGGCTATTATATATCATCTTTACCATCAGATGGTAAAAGTTTATATTCAAGTGCTAAATACAAAACACTGTTACAAGAATACTTATCTTATTGTTATGATTATATACGAGATCGGATTAAACGTGGTGATTTAGCAGCAGTGTATTCAACCTGGATAATTATTGCACCTTTTCATGATAAATTACACAATTCTGACTTAGCATCTCCAAACAATAGTGAATTGAATAATTTTGCATTTTATGAACTTCTTGGTAATTTAATTAAAGTTTTCACAAAAGAAAAGAGATATTTAAATTTAGTTCAAGAGATTATAAAAGAACTTCCTATTGAATCCATCAAAGTGGCCCCAAATTTAATGAGTGCTTTGTTAGAATATGCATCTACAGTCGAAGATTATGAATTAAGTGATTTACTTCTCACCCAATACGATGATAATACATTAGGGTTACGTACTCGTTACTCTCCACAACAACTTTCAGCTTTACTTAAACTATCATTAAAACAAGGTAATTTTCAGAAATCTCAAGAAGTTTTGAATTTTGCAAGAGAAAACCTGATACAATTTGGTGCTCATGAATTTAAAGATTTGATTTTAGCTACTTTGAAAAACGATCCAACTGGTGAAAATGCATGGAACCTGATAACTGAATCCAACCCAAATGAAGCAAAATTTGCATATTTAGCATATATCCAACATTTTTTAAGGAAGGGAATAACTGACTATAAAAAAATAGATCTTGTCTTTCAAATTGCTAGGAAAAGTTTCCAGGAAACTGAAGCTTTTTGGCAATACTTTATTTCCATATACTTTAACTATATTAGCAGAAAATATCCTTTACAAGTGGCCATGTCTATATACGAAAATTCTGTCAATTTCAAAACAGAAAATAAGGTTTTCAAAACTTTGGAAGACTATAATTTCATGTCAAATCCATTTTTAACTAGATATAACAAAGTGATATTTAAACGTATAATGAATTCAACGAAATCTTTAATCATTAGAGATATTTATTTGTTGTCTTTCAAATATTTTAGAAAATCTTTAGGTTCCAAAAACAGAGCAAAAGCAAAAGAACAGTTGGAACAAGTGTCTATTTGGGCAATCAAAAACTTTAGAAAGCTAGGATATACCGATGCTTCAATAAGTGTTGATCTTACCAGAGCAATCAATAAAGATTCTAGAAAGCTTGGATTGAAGGAAAATGAAGGTGTTAAACCTAGAAAGGGTACCATTAATACTTTAGAAAGTGAATTTTTGGAGTCGTATCATCGATATGAGAAGGAATGGGCTAAAAGATCGGTGTTTCATAAACATCCTTCAAGCTTCTAACTTGCATTTATTTATAGAATACTTTACATGTTTATATACTTAATCATTTTTTGTAATTTATCACCCGAAATTGGATGATGAGTGAATTGTAAACATCGCTAGAAACTCGCGTGTGCAAATAGAATTAATTGTGAATTTGTCAACATATATTGTATATTGTATATAGTATTTTACATAGTATTGTATCAACTATTCATATATGCCTATTTGAACAGTGAGTCCTAGCTTTTGAATAATTGATTCAAAGATGCAGAACGTGGTATCTCCACCCCCAGAGTCAGATGAGTCTTATCAAGTGAAGTTATTGCTAAACAAACTACTACAATCACTAGATGATGAATATCATGACAACGACGATATACTTAAGCAAATAAAACAGCTATGTGATAAAAGACACATTGATCACAAACAATTTACTCAAAAAGATATTCAAGAACAATCTTTGGAAATAACTGCTGGTCAGAAAGATATTTCAACTGATAACAAAGTTTTTGCCTCTCAAGAAGATAAAACCATTGCTCAATTAAAGGCCAAGCGTGATCTTATACTTTCAAAAGCTGAAAGAGAAGAATATTTTTCAAAACAATACGAATCTGTCATTGAGAGGTATCAAAATTTAATGAATGTGTTAATATTGAATATTAAAAATAAAACTGATTTTGAACGCAATTATACTGTTGTCTACGACCATCTGTACCAAGATCAAATGATCCAATATAAACATAACATTGAATGTATACAAAAGGCTATTGACCAATTTAAAATTAATTATTCTGTGATTCTTCATGATATACAACTTTCGACAAAGGATTTTTTTGATGAGTTGGAAAAGGATGACGAACAAAAAAAAGCCTGAATTGTCATAGATTCCTTTTAATTGTAAATTTATTTAACGCTTTTTTAACTTTCATTATTATTTTATCATTAATATACATGTATGTATGTATGTATGATGTATGTATGCATATAAACGAAATAAGTATAGACCCCGTGCCTATAACTATTACGATGAACCCAACTCCTTAAATATTATGATCTACAACAAGATCAGTACTCGTAACAGAATCATCTGACAATCCGTCATCATGTTCCATGAAAACTTCACCTTCTCTGCAAACCTTTTCCAAAAATTTAGTGACTTTTTTATGCTTATCTATCTTTTTCCATCTTTCCTCAATTCGAGTATTCTCAACAGTTCCAAAATATAGCATCCAAAGCCTTCTGAAATAATCAAAAAGAATAAATATAATCAAATAAGGTCTGGATAAGAAATCTATTGGTTTAATTTCTCTAGTAGTAAGCTTACTCATATGGTCCTCTTTTATTTGAGGAGCTTGCATGCAATCAATCATTTGGTCAAAAGAATTTTGCAAACCCTTAATTTTAAATTCTTCCAAAGTTTTCAAATTGGTTTCAACTTCATTAGTTTTTTGTAATAACAGACGTAATTCGTATTTTAATCTTGCATTAACCTTGTAATCAGTACTATATTTTTCATTTAAATCGTGATATTTCTTAAGAACTTTTCCATATTCTATGTTTGAAGTATTAAGTTGAGCTTGCCTATGATCAATATTAAATTCAGTAAACAAATCCCTTCTAATGGAATTAATCTTCCTTTTATGATCATTTGAGTATTTTAATACACCAAGTTTATACCTGCTCAATAAGTTAAGGTATTGCATGGCCAATTTCTCAGTGGAAACTAAATCCACCATATTACTTTCAAATCCATCAGAATATGCATCATTATTAACCAAGTCTTCTTCTATAAATGAAAATGAATCTGATCTTTTCAAAGTTGTTCTGAATGAACTATCAATAGTAGGACGAGAATATAATACCGACTTATTTATTTCATCATCATCTTTTAACGCCCGAACTTCAATAGTGTGAATATTTAGTTCTTTCTCAATACAAGGGATGGAATGTCGTCTTTTCAATCTTTGCTCAAATTTATCACCTTCAATATCTTCTTCAGCATCAATAATATTTTCTTCACCCCATTCACTTAATCTTGCGGTCTCACTCATTGAGTGAACTTCAGTATCTTGAAAATTACCACCTATAATCAAAGTTTTGGATCTTTGTCTATTTAAAGGTAGCTGAAAATTTAAAGATGGTTCCTGTTCGTCTGTTCTAACTATTTCACTATAGGTTGGCTTTGAAGCTACTATAGGGGAGTCTTGCTCCTGAGTCATTGCAGCTGAAGTGGTTCTAGTATGTGTTGAAAATGTTTTATGATCAATATGGTCATGCCTCATAGAAACAGCTAAAGAGCACGCATTGAGATCAGGTTCTTTACCTTTTGCATTATATAAATAACTCAATCTACGCCCAGAACAAATTTTAGATATTTGATCACCATCTTGACATGACATGAATCTTTTAGCTATTGTTTCCTTGTTTGAATTATTTTGCGATAAAGGGGCAGATATGTTCAAATTGGACAAAGTTTTACCTGCAGTGAAATCTATAACAGTACTTTTAACTAAATTTTTCATTTTGGCTAAATCCTTTGTAAAATTTTGATTGATTTTATTTGAATTTGAGAGTTCCATTAATCTCGAAATGGTATCATGATCTAAAGATCCACTTGGATATTTAGAGCCACTTATCTTTTGAGATTTTTGGAACTGTCTAACAGATTGAATAAATCTTGAAGAATCCAAAGGATCCTTTGGAACGGTAACGGTATTTGTAAATTCTAAAATTGATTTCAACAGTAAAGTAAACCCTATAATTGTAACAATAGAAGTGCTAATTGTACAATTTGGGGGCTTATGTTTTAAAAATAAGTTACCGCATTTAACACTTGATATTAGCTTCCACCATTGAATTATGGCATTTTCAGTCTTCTCACAAAACAAGCCGTCACAGTATTGAGGTTCTAAAGTATCATAATAATAAAGAAAGGTTTGCATAATACATATAATTTCTCTTACTGCATAACATAAGGGCACCTCTGTTGGAATCTTAAACATGCTTTTGAATTTATCTTCAACTGACTTTGAAGGTTCTGATGTCACCAGAGTTGATCTAGGTCCACATCCTAACTTTTTCAAATTGTAATTAACAACATATTGAGTATATAAATTATTGAAATTACCTTTGGGTATTGGAATCAAAGTTAAAGATGAATCTAATTGAGCTAAATTTGTAATAAAAATGATTCCATGCTCAGTTTCTGTTGATGATAAATATTTTGAGTTGTATAGATCTTCAATGTATAATCTAAGCTTAGGAGGCCAACTTGGAAGATGATTTATAATACGTATTCTATGGACTGTAATCACATCAGTTGAATTACCAGTATAAATAACAATTGCTTTTTTATTTAATCGTTTTGATATCCATTGTTCGACAAGATATGATTCATATCCATGCAACACAACCTTTTCAACCTGAGCAAGATGCTTGACATGAGACAACTCATTTTTGAAACTATCAAAGACTAACTGATCCGAGATCAATAAATTCTCATACTCAAAACCTTGGTCCTGAGGTATCAAATGAGTTGGACAAACTGAACCTGAACTTGAACCAATATTGAAGGAAGGATAATCAGGGTTGGAATTTGAGTGTGGTGGAGTGGAAGATTTAGATACCGTATTAATAAGATTAAAAGTAGATTCTGAATTGTAATTTGAGTTCGTCATTAGAGATCCCGATGATCGAACTGGTTTCAAAACCAAGTCTTGCAAAGACAGAGACGTGGAGATACTCATAAAATGTGACTATGTTGTTTGAGTAATGACTATTAATCTTGGCAAGCCAAATTAACTTTCGGTATATCATTTAAACCACTTTCTGGTGATTAGGAATGAATCTTCTTTTTTATTTCAAAAGAGCCGCAACCACATCAGCCACATCAGCCACCGCCTCATCCGCCACATAATAGTGCGCCACATGTGGTTCTGCTTTTCTAAATTCACTCTTAAAATCTTAAAATAACACTTGTACAATCTCCAATACTAAAAGCTTGTGTTGACTATTCTAAATCCATACACAGAATTCTACTAGCAATTGATATTCTTCCATTCCTCTATTGAATTATAACATCATATCTTTTTATATTTAAATAGGAATTGACAATTACTATGAGTTCCAATGAAGCTATTTTCCGTACGTGTTTCCTTTTTCTCCGACAGAATCATGATTTACTTATTAATTGATAATTACTATTACTTTCACTCAATACATTATATATACTAACAGTTTCTTAATTTGATGACTTTAAATGTATTATAGGTTCGGCGGATATGACTCTAGTGCAATTTTATGTTGCTTCCGAAATTGCAAGGGACTGTGTTGCCGTTTTAGGTGAGTTAGGCAATGTTCAGTTTAGAGATTTAAATGCATCTGTGAATACCTTCCAGAGAACATTTGTTAAAGAAATTAGAAAATTTGATAATGGAGAAAGACAAATAAGACATTTAGAGTTCATATTGAAAAAGCAAGAAGTGAAGATACCTGTTACATCTTTTGACCATTTAATTGTTCCCCCAACATCAGATCCAACATCTATTTTGAATACGGCCACACCTTCTCAAATGGATGATGTTCTTCAGGTAATTGATACTTATAATAGCAATATCAAGCATATGTCTGAGACTTATGAAGACCTTGAAACCAGATATATTGAATTGTTGGAACATAGAACTGTATTAAATGGTACCAGATCATTTTTTGATCAAAAGTTAAGTGTAGAAATGGATAGAAATAATTCTAGTTTACGCCAACTAAGACGATCATTTGATGAAAGTGAAGGATTGTTAGTTGAAGAAGATTTAGAAGCAAACCCATTTTCTGACTCTACCTCTTCATCTCGCCCAACCGAAACATCTGGTGAATTAAATATTTTGGGCTCAACTATGAATTTCATTTGTGGTGTTATCGAGAGTAATAGATTTTTAACATTACAACAGATTTTATGGAGAACATTAAGAGGTAACTTGTACATAAATCATGTTCCAATTACTGAGCCTGTTACAGATCCCAAAACAGGGGAACAAAAATTCAAATATATTTTTCTTATTTTTACCCATGGTGATACTTTGATCAAACGTTGTAAAAAAATAGTTGAATCATTAGATGGTAAGTTGTATGATGTCGATAGTAATTATGATGTTTTCCGTGCTCAATTGAATGAAATAAACAACAAAATTAGTGATTTGAACACTGTTTTGGAACATACTCAAGATAGACTTATCATTGAATTGAAAGAAATTGCTTTGGAAATTGAGAAATGGAAAATTCAAGTCAAGAAGGAAAAATCTATCTACTCTACACTAAATTTATTTAATTATGACCAAACTAGAAGATGTTTGATTGCAGAAGGTTGGATTCCGACGGCGGATTTAGGCTTAATTAAGACTGCGCTAAGAGATATCACAGAGGAATCACCATCAAATGTAACCTCTGTTGTTAACGTCATTCACACAAACAGAACTCCACCAACATTTCATAAGACTAATAAATTTACCGCTGCATTCCAAGGTATTATTGATGCATATGGTATTGCCACATATCAAGAAGTGAATCCAAGTTTGGCTTCTGTAGTCACATTTCCATTCATGTTTGCTATCATGTTCGGTGATATGGGACACGGTACCATTTTATTTTTAGCGGCTTTGACTCTAGTGTTGAAAGAACAAGCTATTGGACGTATGAAAAATAGGGATGAAATTTTTGATATGGCCTACACGGGTCGTTACATTTTACTTCTTATGGGGGTGTTTTCAGTTTACACTGGGTTAATGTATAATGATATATTTTCAAGACCATTAACTTTATTTTCATCCGGTTGGAAATGGCCATCTGATTTTAAAGAAGGTGATAGTATTGCTGCCTCTCAAAAAGGTGTTTACATTATGGGTTTGGATCATGCATGGCATGGTGCCGAAAATAGTTTACTTTTTGGTAACTCTTACAAAATGAAATTATCCATTTTAATGGGATTTGTCCATATGGATTATTCTTTCATGTATTCTCTTGTTAACTATAAATTTTTTAAATCAAGGGTTGATGTGATAGGTAATTTCATTCCAGGTTTTTTATTTATGCATGCCATTTTTGGATATCTTTCACTTACAATTGTTTATAAATGGTGTGTTGATTGGATTAAAGAAGAAAAACCTGCACCAAGTTTACTTAATATGTTAATTAACATGTTTTTATCTCCTGGTACTATTGAAGAACAATTATACCCTGGTCAATCATTTGTCCAAATTGTTTTGTTACTTACTGCTCTTGTTTGTGTTCCATGGCTTTTATTATATAAGCCATTCACCCTTAAGAAACAACATGAGGGATCTATTGCCTTGGCTTATACCGATATCCAAGATCAAAATCATAGTCAATTATCGCTTCTGTCGTCTGAACAAGCATCAACAAATCAAACCGAATCTTTAGATGATGATTTCTTTATGATTAATGAAGAAGATGAAGAAAAAGGAGAATTTGTTTTTGGTGATGTTATGATTCACCAGGTCATTCACACCATTGAATTTTGTTTAAATTGTGTTTCTCATACAGCCTCTTATTTAAGATTATGGGCTTTATCTTTGGCTCATAATCAACTTTCTGCCGTTTTATGGGAAATGACCTTATCAAATTCATTTGTTTCATATAAAGAAAAAAGCTATTTAGGTTGTTTAATGGTTTTCTTTTTGTTTGGTTTATGGTTTGTTTTGACTGTTTGTGTTTTGGTTGTTATGGAAGGTACTTCTGCCATGTTACATTCTTTAAGATTACATTGGGTTGAAGCTATGTCCAAGTTTTTTGAAGGTGAAGGTTATGCCTATGCTCCATTCTCCTTCTATAACATTTTGACTGAAACTGATGAGCAACCCAGTAATTAGTACTTTGTCTTAACATCTTTTGTCTTCCCTGTATCATATATTTTATAGTCTCTCTCTTTGTCGTTTTGTTTTATGAATTTGACTTTAGTAACATATAGAATTGAAAAAAATCTTATTAGGGCGCGCACCGTTTTTGGTTTGTTTACGTTTTTAGAATTGATCTAAACATTTACAACAAAAGTTTTGATTTATCTGAACCCACTTGATGAATCCATCTACCAACAGTACTTTATATTGAAATGGCAAATCGCAGAGGAATAACACCCATGCTAAACAGGAAAGCTTCAACTTTATCTACAGCAGACAAAAAAGGGCGCAAGAAAGATGCCCTTGAAAAGTTTATAGAAGCTGATCAAACGATGGTTATTTCAAGTTTGAATCAATTACGTTACACTATATTATGTGAAGGTTTAAGCAAGAGTGATGATGGATTATGTCATTATAGAGCCTATATTTGGTCGATATTGCTTCGAGCTGAACCTATTGAAACTGACTATTATTTACATTTGATTCAAAGAGGCAAATCAAAGTCATTTGATAAAATCCACAATGATGCATTTAGAACTTTTAAAAAAGATGAAATGTTCTCTAAAAAAGTTTCAAATGCAACATTAGTTAGAATATTGAACTCTTATGCATTGGAAATTGAAGATTCTGGATCTTCATTTTCTCCTTATGTTCAAGGTATGAATATTTTATCTGGGCCATTTGCATTCATTTCAAAATCAGAACCAGAAGCCTTTGCATTATTTTCAAGACTACTCATAAAATATATTCCTATGTATGTTACCCCAAACTTATCTGGAGTACTAAATGGAGTGAAGTTGGTGGATCTAATAATGGAATTGGTTGATCCTAAATTGTTCAATTTTTTGAAATCAAAGCTATTAACGGCAAAAATATATGCTTTACCTTCAATTTTAACATTGAGCGCTTGCACTCCACCTTTGAAGGAAGTTTTAGAGCTATGGGATTTTTTATTTAGTTATGGAGTTCATTTAAATGTTTTTTTTGTTATATCACAAATCATCTTGATAAGAACTGAGTTATTAAGCTCAAAGAATCCAATGGTTTTGTTGAGAGAATTTCCAAAGTTGGAATCAAAGAAAATTATCAAGCTCTCTTTAAGTTTTGTGAAAATGCTACCTAATGATTTATATGACTTGGTGGTTCGTCATACTTGGGATGATTCTGTTGCTGGGGATATAGATGAATACATGGTAAATAATTGAATTTTCATTATATTTTTATATTATTATATTCTGTATTGATTTTTTGTGTATTACAAATTCAAACTAATATACAAATACTACCTATAGTTATTTGACTATAACAAATTAGTGTCAAAATCATATTCATCGAAATAAGCACCAATAACTATTCTATCAGTAAATAACCTACCACATAACCCATTAAGGCACTTAGTTGCTTGAGTTGCAGATTCAAACTTCACAAATATCTTTCCAAATTCAGGTTTGACTTCATCAATATTCTCTTTGAATCCAGGTTCAGGTTTAGGAATTTTTAATTCAATGATTGAACCAAAACGAGAACACTCACTTTCAAAAGACGCGAAAATTTCTTTGTATTTGGTTTCACTTAGTAAATCAGAAAAATCCAAACAATTCAAAAATTGTATGACCTTAGTAATATCATGTCTAGCTATAGTAGCTAATTTATTATCAGTAACTTCAGTTAAAGTATCAGCAGTAATGTTGATTGTTTGATGGTATTTATTATATGGATTTTCACAGGCTTTGTAGCAAACCAGTTGATTTGAATCAATAATTTCTTCAGATAATTTAGAAATCGCTTCTTCTGAACTAACATTCAATTTTTTATATTCAAAAAAAGCCAAACCTTTTGAATCGTAAGTGACTTTATCTAAAATAACTGCTAATGACTTCAAATCTCCATACTTGGATAATATCTCAATTAAATATTCTCTTGAAGTTCCAAAAGGGATATTCTTAAGGCCATAAAGGTTGGAAGTTTCTATAATTTCATCAGCTATTTCATCTTGATTACTGGACTCATGTTCATCGTCAAAAACAATATATTCATGAGGTCTTTCAACTTTGAGTGAAGCATCTAATTCCGGAATTGGTAAATTGCTTAAACCAGTTAAAGCTGTTGCCACCACAGATTTCGAAGTTTCAACTATCAGTTTTTGATTGTCTGCTGTTAAATATGTTTGTAATGTATGGTCTTCATATTCAACATTCGGTATAACAGAGCTAACAATGAAGTTTTCAAAGAATTTCTGTATTTGTTGTGGAGTGATTTCTTCAAAATTTATTCCAGATATTATTAAACGTGTTGAATTTCTAGATTTTGCTGGAGTTAACTCTTTTTGAGCTACGGAGATGGCTCTGTTTGTTTTCTTTTTATTCAATATTCTCTGAACCTCTTGTAAGTCTAGATTTTTTGCAGTGGATCCAGGGATAGGAAAAAGTCCAGAAGATTTAGCCATTGCAGCTGAAGCACCTTCATAATCTTTTGGATGTTTATCCCAGGCTGAATCAGCAAGCTTTAAACTTTCAAAAGGTGGTATAAATTCTCTATTGTTTCTGTAAGAATTGTGTCTGTTAGAACCTGAATATCTATTATTCCCTCTATCGTCCCTATTTATGTTATCATATTTATTTGTTTGATTGTAATATTCTCTAGTTCTATCTCTGTTGTCTCTGTTGTCTCTGTTGTCTCTAGTATCTCTTGGACCTCTTGGCCTCTCTCTGGTGTCTCTAGTATCTCTGTGTCTATCAGCTCTATTATAATCCCTATAATCTCTAGAACGATAGCTATCTCTACTCCTTTCAATGTGTTCTCTTCTTCTAGGTGGTTCATGACTTGATTTGTCTGAAGCCTTTTGCTTCTCAAACCTATTGACCTCTTCCCTGTTAGCAGCTCTTCTTTCGTCTAAATTGAATAATTAAGTTCTTGTTAGTATGGTTTTCTTAAGAACAACTGTGATCCTCTAAATAAACTTACTGAACATTGGTAATATTTTATCTTTAAGAGTGTTAAGAACAACCAAGGTTTCCCCAAAAAGAATCTTCTTGAATTAAATAAAGTAGAATTTTTGCGCTCTCAATTCGCTTCGAATTTTGAACACGTAGAAACCAAAACATCTTAAATACTGGTTGATTTTGATTTTGCTTTTTCTCCACTCAACAACACTTTTTCCTTTCTTAAATAACTATTCAGGCTCAATCGTATACAATTATGAAGCTGTCAAATTTCATCACCCTATTATCGTTGATAGTACTTCCTGTTTACAGTGCTCTCTTGGGTATTGATTTAGGTCAGGAATTCACAAAATCTGCTCTGGTTGCTCCTGGAGTTCCTTTTGATATCATTTTAACATCTGATACTAAGAGAAAAGATATTTCAGGACTTGCAATTACAAAACTTCCAGGATCTGAAAAAGGTATTGAAAGAAGTTTTGGATCTCATGCTGTTAGTACTTGTATTAGAAAACCTGGATCATGTCTTTTACATTTGAAATCATTGTTAGGTAAATCTTTTCAAGATACTGAAGTTGACAATTATGTTGAAAGTCATCCTGGCGTTTTAATAGTTGCTTCTACTCCTGAAAGAAATACGATATCTTTCGAAATTGATAAGAAAGCATACCCAGTTGAAGAAGTTTTAGCCATGTCACTAGATGAAATCAAATCAAGAGCTGAAGCTCATTGGAAGCAATCTTCAGGTGGATCATCAAATTTAATCAATGAAGTTGCTATTACTGTTCCAGGATTTTTTAATTTTGAGCAAAGACAAGCTATTATAGATGCTGCTTCAATTGCTGGATTAAAGGTAGTTTCCCTTGTTGATGATGGATTAGCCATTGCTATAAATTATGGTCAAAATAGAGAATTTAGTGAAGAGAAACAGTATCATTTGATTTATGATATGGGTGCTGGATCAACCAAAGCTACCCTTGTTTCATTTGCTACTGTTAATGGAACTCTTCAAGTTGAACTTGAAGGTTATGGTTTTGATGAAAGTGCTGGAGGACATTTATTCACTAACGCTATTAAAGATATTTTGGAAACTAAATTCTTGGCTTTAAATCCTAAAGTGAACTACTCTAAATTTTCCACTAATGCTAGAGCACAAAATAGATTATGGCAGGCTGCTGATAAATCCAAGCTTGTTTTAAGTGCTAACAGTGATACCAAAGTTTCTGTTGAATCTTTATTTGATGATATTGATTTTAAAACAACTATTACACGTGAAGAATTTGAGGATTATATTTCAGAACATTTTCAAAGATTTACTAGACCTATTTCCAATGCTTTAAATGATTTTGATCATTCCAAGTTAGAATCAGTGATTTTAGCTGGTGGTTCAACTAGAGTTCCATCAGTTCAAAAACAATTAATTTCATATTTAGGTTCTGAAGAATTAATTTCTAAAAATGTTAATGCTGATGAAGCAGCTGTTATGGGTGCAACTTTTAGAGGTCTTTCTTTAGCTGGTATGTACAGAACTAAATCCATAAATGTAACTGATAAAACATTTACTGATTATACTATATCTTATGGTCTAGCTGATAATAATGAACAAGAATCTCTTTCAGTTTTCCCTTTCAAATCATCTGATATCGGTTCAATTAAATCTTTAATTTTGGAAAATCTGAACAACACTTATGATGATTTTGAAATTTCATTATATAATGGAGGTAAAGCAATTTCTAAACAATTTTTTAAGAATAAAGGTTATAATGAAACATCATGTCCAGGTGGAACAGAATATAATGTCACTTTTATATTAAGTGATAGTAAAATATTTGATATTGAAAAAGCTTCAGTTATCTGTCATCAAGAAGAAAATGAGAAATTGGATTCTGTATCAAAGAAGAATTACTTAGTTCCAAAAGTTACTTATGAAGGATATAAACCTTTATCAACGTATGGTAAACATACATTAATTGAAAAACTTCGTGATATTAAAAATAAAGAAAGACAGAGACTTGAATTTGATGAACTTATCAACACTTTGGAATCATCATTATATGATCTAAGAAGTATTTTAGATGATGATGAAGTTGTTAATAATGGACCACCAAGTTTAATTGAAAAGGCTACATCTTTAGTTAGTGAATATTTAGAATGGCTAGATTATGAATCATCTGGAGCTTCAGTTAAAGAAATTACATCAAAATTGGAAGATATTCAAATTTTAAAAATTAAAATTAAAACTTATGTTGAATTATCAGATACTCTATTAACACTTTCAGAATTTGATAAATTAGCAAATAAAACTAGTACGTTAGTATATGAATTACAAGATTTCATGTTATCCATGTCTGAAGATGCTAATGATATTTATCAAAAATATCAAGAATATGATTTAAATTTTGAAGCAGCCAATAGTAAAATTAATATTAAAGTTCCAGAAATCAAAGAGAAAGAAATCAAAGAAATCGTTGAGAAATCTCATTCTTTTACTAAAATTGTTGATGAATTTAAAGAAGATGAGAATAAATTTAGAAATACTAGTAAAGAAACATTATTCCAACTTAGAGAATCAATAATTCAAGACATCAATAAAATCTCCGATATTGAAAAAAAGTTGAAAGAAGCTCATAAAACTAGAATTGGAGGTTTAAAAGATCGTTTAAGTAGATTTTTAAAGAAGAAAGCTAAAGAAGAAAAGAAATTGTCTGAATCTGAAGCTTCTTCTTCTGCTTCTGCTTCTTCTTCTTCTGCTTCTGCTTCTGAAACTAGCACAGAAACAGAAATCCAAGTGGAAGCATCCACAGTAATAGATGATACCACCAGAGTTTTACATGATGAGTTATAATATGTTTCTGCTTTTTAACTTGTACAATTAATATTTATACTTGTAACTTAATCAAATAATCAAATTAATTTAATGATCTTTTTGGACACGCGCACGATCAAAAAAATGAAATTTCCAAATAAGTTAAAAAAGATAAACATAAATAAATAAATACAAAATTAACCATAATCTCAATCATTATTAACTAATTACCCAGTATAATAGATATATCGATCCATATAATAAAATGCCTGTCATAGATCCAGAATTACTTGCACCATTATCTAAAATATCTGATATTTTATTGAAAAGACCAGGAAAAGTATCAATTGATGGTATTAAACGACTTTCAAACATTTATGGTTTTGAAACATTTAATGATACTTTAACATTAGGTGATAATAATAATATGGTATATACAGTGAATTCACGTGCAGGTACCCCGTTGATGAAACAATCTCAACAACAACATTATGGACAAATAATTGATCGACTTTCAATAAGTGGTAAAATCTTATTAATTGATATTGATTTTCATGGAGGTAGTGTCAAAAATGTTTCATTATCAAGTGCTATTAATTTACAATCAATTGATGGAGAAACATATGATTTTTTAGAAGGTGATGAAAAATCTGAAAAAGTTGAAAATATATTATATCAGAATTTACAAAGTTGTACATTAGATAAATTTAATAAAAATTTAAGAATATTAAGTCAATTTGATAGATTATCAATGAATGCACCAAATGATTTATTTAATTTATTTAATCAATTAACTTATAATTTAATTAATTTATATAAATATGAATCAAATAAATTATTAATGAATAATAATGAAAATAAAAAAGAGATTTTAAAAAATATTGAAAAAGGTTGTTTAGGTTCAGGACTTGTACTATTAAATCAAAATGATCAAATTGGATTATTTTTAAAAATTTGGGAAGATAATAGATATGTTAATGAATATATCTTTGAAAAAAAAAATATCAAAACAAATGAAATGTTAAATCCATATTTATTGCATTTTAAAATTACTGAAAATATGACAAAAAATAGAAATGATAATTTGTCAATTGATGAACATACAATTAATGGTAATAGTATTGAAAATAATGATTCGATAGATTCTAAAAATATTATAGGAAATAATAATAATAGTAATATTAATAATAGTGGAATAAAATTAAAATGGTTTGATAACGGAGATTGGTTAATTAATAATAATGATATCATATTAAATAATAATTTAAATCTTTTAGTTTTAGAAGTCAATCCAAATATATGGATACCACAAGATCTATTAATTGAATTGAATTTAGCTGACTATGAAATAATTACTCATGAAAATTCTTTTTTCAATGAGGATCTTCATTCAAAAGATAGAAAATTGGATTTTTTCTACAAAATTATCAATAAAGAACATTCAAAAGACTTAAAATTTGATGATGGTAAATTAATTAAGTTGAATTTTTTAATTGGCTGTCAAATGGTTAAAATATTTAAAATCAAATTTAAAAATTTAGATAAATTAATTAAATTCATTGAGACATTAAGAAATTGGGCATTATTAAATAATTTAATTAGAAATTGTCTTAATGATGTGATTTTAGATGATAATTTAATGGAAAATTTAAATATTGATTTAGTGAAAAATGAAGGAAAAGATGATGTGAATGAAGAAAACAATTTTGATTATCAAGAAGATTTACGATTAACAGATATAATGAGAGAAAATATTGAATTAATAAAAAATGAAAATTTAAATGAGAATGAAAATTTAAGTTTAAACGATAAAAATATAACAGAACAATATATTACTATTCAAAATTCAAAAATGGATGAAATTGGAATAGTTTGCAGAAACGTCAAATATAGAATCAAAAATGGTTGCATTAGTTTTTCAAATCAATCTTCACAAGAGATGAAATTAGTTGCTTTAATAGAAAGATTAAGGATATCGGAGAATTTAACTACACTAACTACACTAATATAATATTCTATAATATTTCTATTTTTATGTTTATGTTTATGTTTATGTTTATGTTTATGTTTATGTTTATGTTTCTTTAACTAATTAATTAATATTTTTCTATTTTTTTCAATCAACTAATCAACAAAAAGTAAACGAATTGAAATCTATAAATTTATGCAGAACAATCCAGAATTTCACAGTAAACAATGAAAATGGAAAAGTCAATTAGCGCCCAAAAAAAAGAGGCGCCGCACTAAATTAACACCAGCCACCAGCAGCCACATATAACTAGCCACTATTCATCAGCCATTTTATATTGGTCATTGACAGACACATATCATAGCAGATGTATAAATATTACATAAATCCTACTAACAAGTAAAACGAATGGTTCTAACAATTCTATCTATTCTATCCATTCCATAAATTAGGTTTGTTTCTCTTAGTTTCTTGTAAACTAATGATATTCGTATTAAATAAACAATACAATAAGCACAAAGTAGGTCCCTGCCCGGAGGAGTGCAAGTTCTGCAGAGAGTGCACACACCGCACGAACATGCATTTAGTTCACCGTTGGAACTGTGATAACTGATCTTCCTAGTTTAGTTCAAAGGGAAACGAGGAAACATGGTAGTTTATTAAGCTATACAGAGGAACTGAAATTGTTATATAATATAATATAATAACAAAGTTTGATAAAAATGAAATTGAGTTGGTTGGAAGGTGGTTGGAAAAGCAAAAAAAAAACAAGAGAACGTAAACGAAGAATTGAAATAGTTAGAGAAAAGAAAACATGAAAAACGTAATCATCGAAAGAAAAAAAAAGTATTAACTGACGAAATTAGAAAGACATCACATAATAAAATAATAAAATAAAGCGAGTTCTAAATATAAAAATGAAGCAATAAATATAGCATCAAAATCGATAAATAATTTGAATTCAATTTGAAATCAACAATTGGAAAGAAAGTAAAACAAAACGTGTAAGATAATTGTAGTTTAAAAGAGGTAAACAAACAAAGTGATATTAAGATAGTGACAAACAGTAGAAAAGCAAAGGTGCAAAAGTTAATTGCAAAAAAGATTATTAAAATTTTAAAAAAAGAAAGGAAAATCAGTTAAAACTGAAAGAAGAAAAAAAAATGCAATTAAACTAGTGAATTAATAATGAAAGTGATGGAATAACTATTATGTCTTTTTTAATTCCATGATAAGTAAATCAAAATAAAAATAAGTGAATGATTAGTGGAAACTTTCAACAAATTATAAGAGACTCTAAACTTGTTGACCTCTCAATTTAGAATCATTGGAGGTGAAAAATGATGCAGTATTCATTGCTGCATCATTCATACCTAAAGGGCGTATCTGCTGACTTGGAACTTGATATCTATTCATATATCCATTAACAGGACTTCCACTACTTAAAGGTGGAGAAGGCTGTCTTTGCTGCTGATAATCAGTTCTATATATAGGTTGCATAAACTGTTGCTGTTGTAAAGGTGGTGATGGAGAAGGATAATATCCTTGAGGATAAACTGGATTTCCAGTAGTATAAGTTAAACTTGACATGACATCTGAAGGAGAATTAGAAGTTTCTTGCTTAAACTGAGTGTTAGGATCGAGTTGTATAGTTGAAGTAGAACCTAGTCCAACAGAGTTGTTAACATTATTGGATTTGTTCATTAACCTTAATTTGGCTTTTTCAGCCTTTCTTCTTCTTTTTAATTCTTCTCTTAATTCTTTGAATTCAGCTGGTAATCTTTTTTGTCCATGATTTTGAAGAATAACATGAGAATTCAAATGATTTAAAGTTCCATAAGCCTTTTTACAATCTTTATAATTACAATGATAAAGTCTTTCAACTTCATGTGATTTCTTACGCTTTCTCTTTGCTGGTTCAGAAGCACCTGGGTTAATACCATAATAAGCAGTACCATAAGTAGTAACAGGAGCAAATTGTCCTCTAGCAACAGGCATAACATTATGATACAGAATAGGTAAAGATTGAGATTTTTGAGAAATTTGATCAACGTTCATAGTCATTGTTTGCGCAGGAACAGTATTTCTTTGAAGGGAAAATTGAGTTTCAAAATTGAAACCTGTGTTAACGTTTACTGGAGGCAGTGTAGGAGTTGGAATTTGTTGTTGCTGTTGTTGCTCAGGCATTTTTTGAGAAGGATCAACAGGAGTTAGAGAAGGTAATCGTTGATTTTGATTTTGCATTTGATTTTGCATTTGATGTTGGTGTTGGTGTTGATGTTGATGTTGGTGTTGATTTTGCTGCTGGTGCTGATGCTGGTGCTGATGCTGGTGTTGTTGTTGTGATGGTGGTGGTTGTGGCTGCTGTTGCTGGAATTGTGAAGTACCTTTACCAACAGCTGGGGAAGGCAAGTTAAGACTGATTAGAGAAGGGATAGTTTGATTCATCTTATTCATTGGAGTTTGATTCCGTGTTGGAGGAGAATTTGAAGATGTCGAAGTAGTGGTTGAAGATATAGATGATCTATCGAGAGCTAGGTACATGTGATTAGTAGCAACAAGGAAGGCGACAAGCTTCTATAAATGAACACGGGTAGAAGAATGGTCTGAGAGCATAAAGCGGAAACAGGCTTGTATAAATAGTGAAGCAGCGATCGAACCGGTTTAGAATCTATTGTGACTCGACCATTAAACCAGGAACTTAGTTTTGTCCCAGGAGAATGTTCACCTGTAAAACAAGAGAATGACACGATCCAAAACAACCGAATCAGCACTAGACTCAACAGTGTTGCCACTTAACTGACATTCTGCCTGTCGTTCTAGTTCTAGCTCCAGTTTTGGTTGTGAGCTATCTTTTAGTGCTTTTTGATGCTTTTAGTTCTTTTACACTAGCTCTCCTGTAGTTTACTGAATAAAATATTTTAACCTTTACCCCTGCCCCTGCCCTATCCTATTCCGGTGCCCGTGGACCTGTGTTTGTGTTTTCCCCTGCCCGGTGCAATAGTCAAAATGACCCAGATCAGCTTTAACAGTTCAACGGCCGGCCGGCACACCCGCACCTGCCTCTCCGCCGCAGGGGGTCAACGGCGCCTATTTCAGGCGGGTTGGCTGCGCGCCTGCTGTGTGCCCGCTTCCTCTGATGTTGTGAACCTTGTGGCCCCTTGTAAATTCCAGCGTCTGCCACTGGCTGGCTGGGCTTGTCTTGAGTCGTTGTGCCAGGATCCACAGGAGGCGGACCCCCGTGTGGTGCCAGACCGCATCCCGCCGCAATGCGCGGCGGGAGGAACCGTGTGGAAGTGGAAGCCCGAGCCGCAGTCTCAATTGCAACCGCTGATTTGAATTGAGTACACAACTATAATTAAATACAATATATAATATATAATATATAATATATGATTACACGGCCAGGCGATCTTACCCAATCTATCACATACACTATCTAATTTTTGTTAAACCAGTGAACAATTGTCCGACTTATTTCAAAACTATCTATCGATGAAGAATAGAAAAAACCTTCAAGCTATTGAAAGAAGTTTTTGTGCTTTTTTTTAAATTTTTTATTTTTATCTTTATTTTTAACTGATCTGACAAAGCACTTATGTTTACCTTCTTCCTAATTAGTGTGCATTAGTCCCAGAGACTAGTCAACCTAGGTGGAGAAGGAATCAACCAACGAATAAAACCTAGTTTGGTGCCAAAAATCAAACTAATCCTGTAAATCAGTTAATCTACTTAACTTCCAATCACTCTTATTCATTCTTTCAAATAAAAAGATATGAAAAAAGGAAACCCAATTGTTCATTTATCATCTGATTATAATCAATCTGAAACTCGCAAAAAGGTTTGAATTCTTTCATATTTTTTGATATTGATAATTGATAATTGATAATTGATAATTGATATGTTAATATATTGATATTTTGATATTTTGATATGCAGTATACCCCATATTACAATTAGTCGCTTTTTGTTTTTTTTTAGATATTAAATTAAAAAAATTTGGCTGCATCAAGATTAATTATGCACCTACTCTATTCTATTCTATTTCTATATATATGACTCGACAATCAAATCAATCGACTCTATATAAATAGTCTCCTTTTAGTTCTTATTACGTATATTCGATAGGCCTTATAATTTATAGCTTAGAACTTATCAATATATATATACTACCCTACTACTTATCATATATGTCTTAAAACTTACCTCCGAAATTAAATCAATTATAATCAAATTTTAATTTTAATCTAATCTTTAATATATATATATATATATATGTGATTGTATTATTATAACTAGGATTATCATAATTATATTAAAGAATGAAAATCTTGAATTTTAAATTTGGTTGTTTAAATCATAATTGTAAGAAATTGCGCTTTTCCCTACTGAAATATCTCAATTTTTTCCGTTCCGAATTATATTTATAAATATAATTTAAATATAAATTTATCCATAACAATTACAAATTTCGGCCAATATTCCTAATGCAACATAAATCATATAATAGGGGGAGTACCATATTTCATATAATTGAAAAATGTTTTTTTTTTTGATCAATGGTGAGTTTTCATGTCCAAGTTACAAGTTTCAAGTTACAAGTTCCACTTATTCAAACTCGGCTTGTTTTTACATATATATAAACGTGTATTTTTAAAGGGTTGGATCATCCATCACTTAAACTCATTAATTATATACATAATTTTCAATGGCTGCATTTTGACTATATGTTTTGTTCTTTCTGTTTCAAATGATTGTATTTATGAAACACTATTTGTAAACACTCTTTTTCCATTCTCCTAAACTGGTAAAAAGAATGGAAGGGAATCGATCTAATAGATCGACCGATCGTTATTTCAATTCTACTGTTAGCGAGGTTGTCGGTGTGATTAAATGATTATATTGAATATAATATAATAATAGTAATAATACAATAAAAGTGAAGAAACAATTCTTTATATTATTTATTTATTTCGAAACAAAAAAGCTTATTAAAAGAGGGTTTTTGGTTGGTTTTTTTTTTCTAAATCTTTTTGAATTATTTGAAATTTTGTTGGTTTTGGTTTTGTTATTTTGTTGTTTTACTACTTTGTTTCTTTGGTTTCTTGATTCTTTGTTTTGTTATACTATAAGATCGTCTTCAGTTTAGTTTCAAAGTTTCAACAAAACTTTTTTTTGTTTTTAGATCCACGGATGTAAAAATATTTAATATTTCTATCTTCTTTTTCTTTTTGTCCATTTCCTTTTCCTTCCTTATCATTACTTTCAATTCGGTTAATGTGTCTTCTACCATAATTATTATTCCATACTATATTACTAGTAGATATACCACACTAGGAGTATAATATATAGAATTGAGCTAATTCCAAACCTTCTTCTCTTATTAAGCGAATGATAACAAACGAGAAAGAGAAGAAAGTAAAGGGGATCAGTGATCAGTGATTAGTAAATCTAAATCATATTAAATTTCAAAAATTAAACGCGAGCCTCACACGCGGGATTTAAACTTGTTCATATTCTTGCTTGTTCTTTAAAATAAACGACACTAACTTGAATTTAACTTAAACTTGAACTTAAACCTAAACTATAATGTATAAATTTATTAATTGGGTTAACTTATAAATAAATAAAAACAAACAGGATGAACAG